>DWKL01002048.1:0-13348 GCA_018249415.1 Phareas burnsi | reverse complement strand
GGTCACTGCCACCCATGGTCTTCCATGGATTGTAATCAAACTCGAATAGGAGCTCTAGCTGAATTTGACTAGTTGTGTTGCTCCCACGAAGGGCTAAGTTGGAACGTCGCGGCTAAATGTTCCTTACCAGACTCTTCAAACCAGCGCAACGGCGCTTAAGACCACTGTTATAAGATATTAATAGGAAATGAATCACGAGGGATGCTATCATTTTTACGAATATTTATTTAGGTATTGTGTGTTTACAGTACTAAGGAGCGGTCTAAGTATTCCCTTACATAATTATAATCACAGTACAGTGACTATTTAGGATTCATTGGTGAAAACGGCCGTTAGAGTTCATTAAAAAGTTGTCAATAAAGGGTCTTGGAAGGAAGGGGTAAAGTTAAGGGGTAAGTAAAAATGAATAGACATAAAAAGGGCGCTTGGATAACATTTAATCTAATTAAAAGTGTTAATAACTATACAAATTAATCGAAATAACCGACTGTTAATTGTTAATAATATACTGTTCTATAACATTCCAAATATACCCATTATTAATATAAAGAATATTATTCGAATCTCATATTGATACATATGTATAGTACATAGTAAGCTGTGATGTATGCTCGTGCTCCGAATCTGTTACTTATTAACCAACTTTTGGTAGGTGTTAGAAGTTCATCCGGGGAAGTACCTACCACTGCCGCCCTCGAAATCCGCCGTAAAACAGTTTTTGAGTTTCGGTTGGAGATGTGCGGTTGCGGGACACACGTGGCGCGAGGCGACCATCTTAATCCTCGAGAGCAGTAACGCATCTACGCACGACCTCGGACAGAACTTTAGCTGTTCTTGAGGTTAGACGTGGGTGTCAGTCACTTAACATCAGGTGGCCTGCACGTTCGTTTGCTACTCTTCAAACATAAAAAAATGATTCATTAAACTTATGGGTCAAATTCCGTGTGAAAAAAGTTACGAGAATGGTATTATTGAGATGTGAAAGTAATTTAAAAAATAGTACTACATAATTATATTTATTAGATAATTGTTTACATATATTTAAAGTCAGATTCGGAAAATGCACGTGTGAAACCAGCTTTAGGTAAGTTATAACTATGCATAATATAGGAAGGTAAAGGTAACGTGTAAATTGGAGTGATTAGATGAAGATTAAACTTGGTAATTTGAAGCGAGCATAGTCCCGCGGCTTGTGTAGATCGTTTCCGATCTGCAAAGTTAAAAAAAGTCGGTGCAGTCAGGAGCTGGATGGGTGGCCGCTAGTGTCGCTAAACCTTGTCTGAGTCCTTATGGACGCTTTGAAAACGTCGGACACATCCACTAACTATTTTCTCCACCAATCCAAATAGAAGCAACGTGGTGGCTGTAGGGTTATCCCAGTTGTGAAATAGTATGCCCAGTAGTGGGACAAAGGGTAGTAGCCACTGAAAAAAAATTTAACCACGGCAGCTGATAGCAAAGGCAATTTAAAAAGCCGTAAAACAAATGGTGTCCTTATTTTGAATGGCAGCTACTATACTTGATAATCTATTTGTTTGTCAAAAATATATGTTTCCAAAGATTTTACATTATTAACGAAAAACAATATATGTAGCATGCAAATAATCATTATATTAAAAATTTGTACAATTGAATTCTTTAATATTTTAGACATTTACAGTCCGATCTGCTGCTCTCCAAGGCTGCTGAAAGAAATTTCTTTTTTAAATAAACACTCCTTTGTACTAAATTTATGTTAAATATTTGTTTTCGTATATATATTATACATAAAGGGACCAGGAAGTATTACAAGTTACCTTTACCTTATTGTCATATTTACCTTGTAAGCGTTCTTACCTATTCCCTTAGCTAATTGTATTTTTGATCAACTTTCACGTTAACATTTTCAATAGCTGTTGAGTAGTTTATAGTTAAAATTGTAGTTAAAATATATCTTATTCTTATAAACATTGTTACAATATAAGTTATTATATTAACACTGTTGTGTAGTATCTAGGAAAGTCTAGGAATGCAGCAGTGTTAATATTGTAACTTCACATATGACATGAAGTCGATTAGAAAGTATTGTATAAAGTAGGCTTGAATTTCTGTTTAAAAATAATAATTCGTTGGTATATAATTAAAAATATATTATAAATGTATGGATTATATTATGTCCTACGTATATCCTCCTAGGTAAATAATCGAGGAAAAATAAATAGTACTGCTACGTCTAGATCTCGCGAATGATACTACTTTATAATAGTTACATATCAAAAATAAAAAATATATATATTGTTTTTGAATTTTGTGTAGATATTTTAGTTATCATAAGTGACTGATCCCGCTGGGGAAAAAATTACACAGGAGAAGAAATTAATAATTAAGTTTACAATGTAGCTGTGTAGCCAGTAGCGTAATTACAGAGGTCGTTGAATGGTCCAGCCCCATCCAGCATTGGCCTGCTACAGGTCGTGATGGGCAAAGGTATCCCACCAGGTTAGCAGTTGAATCTCTTAAGTGTTAAATATCTTACTGACAATCGGGCAATCAAAATTCGTTCAGCTATTTTCAAATTTAACGGAACAAATTGCCACTTAGACAAAAATATTACCAATCGATTTTTAGGTTTTGGAAATTGGTGTCGTGCAAATCACCAATATTATGTCTGATCATACACTTGACAAGTATATAAACAAAAATTATTATGAATTTAAACGGTGCCAGTTATTTAGAAATGGCAGACAGCTCAATGATTTCTGTTCTTGATTTGGACGTTTGTGTTCTCTTTGTTTTTATTCTAAGTGTGTTTGTATATGTCCATGACACCCACAACTGAGGCAATAATTAAGGGTTATAAGTATAATAAATTTAATAATAATCATTTCGTCGCTGTACAACGATAACCAGTATAACGATTTTTAAAATCTGTTATCGATGAGCCTGTTTAGTCTTTTATCTCTATTAGTATAAGATAATTATGTCGGAAGCGAATAGTTAATAATATCGACGCTATCCGATACATACTTAGAAACGAATAGAATTAATGTAAGTATATAAAAAAATATCAGGTGAAAGTTAACAATTTATGTATACGTATTTATATACTGTTTATTTTTTTAAATTATTTAACATAAGGGAAATGTTTGATTCAAGATATCTAGGCAATTAAGTAATGTTATCAGTCATAAATTATTGGCTTAACCTTTTGGAGTACTTTGCATCCTTTTAATATTAATCATCATCATCATTGTGAACCCATTAACATATCACTGCAGGGCACCAGTCGTCTTTCAGAATGAGAGGGGTTAGGTCATAGTCCACCGCGCTGGCCAAGTCCGGATTAGTAAACTTCACATACTTTTGAGAACTTTACAAAGAGTTCATAGATGTGTAGGTTTCCTCGTGATATTTTCCTTCACCGTTAAAGCATGTAATAATTTATTTTAAATACGCACATAACGTCAAAAAATCTGAGATGCGTGCCGGTATCGAGTCTTGGACACCCAGAGTGAGATGCCGGAATCTCCGGCATCCAACCACTAAGCTGTCACTATCGTATTAATATGAATTATATATTTTTACATATAAGAAGTAGTATGTGTGTTAATATTTTCAAGTAAAAATATTCTGTAAAATCAACTATATCTTTATGTATGTAACGGCAAGAATATGATGTGACTTAGTGAAGAAGAGGATATGTGCCGGAAGTGTTGGCAAAGTGAGAGGAGTCGGAGACGTAGAGATTTTAATCGCTGTGAATTAAGTTGTTAAAGAGTTATTATTGTCGTTGTTTAAAATCTTTTCAATAGTATGTAGTATTTTTCTTAACGTTCGTAATATGCAAGACATTTCAAAATTTGCCTTAAACAAAACCAATATGGTGTGATCTCACATAAGACCATAGTTCTACCATGTATCAGGTCGGGAATTACGAGAAAGGAGTACATAGGGACTCATTTGCTGCTTATATTACGTAAAACCTACTTAAGTATCTATACAATTATTTGTATACTTTTAATGCCACAAGATAATGAAATAAGTATTCAGCAGTCACTCGATTTTTATCAAAAATGTTCTGAGGTCAAAGTAATTAAAACATTTGTATTTAGTAAGTATACAACGCGGCTGAAGATAAATAGGTGAATTCGTAATTTTAAATGTGTATAGCGCCATCTATTGTTATAACAAAAATATGTAATATTGGCGCGGGAAACAAACTTACAGGTTTTATTAGTTTTTTAATAAAGTACTAAGCAGTGATAGCTTATTGGCAAGATTTAGGATTTTGTCCAGGCACGCATTTGATGTTTCGACGGTTAAACATTAATTTCTAATACGGCCAGCCATATTAGAAATTAATTATCACTTCCTTTAATAGTAATAAGGTGAATAATTGAAGGCCAATAATAATAATTATGGTGAAAAAAACCTGAACAAACGAATTGGCTCAGAATACTCTGTAAAGTTCTTAAACATTGGTGAAGTACCTACCTAACAACACGCACTTGGCCAGCACGGTAGATTATGTGACTTTCTTTCCGAGAGAATTCCTGTGCCTATCAATGGGGCAATGCGTTAATAATGATGAATAAAATAAAAATACTATGATTGTAACTTTATTTCATAATAATTAATTCTCTTCAGGTGTTTTACTTCATGAAATTATGTCCTTATAGTAGAATATGAACGCTAAAAAAATATGTCAAATAAATCAAGACAGAACTCAAAAACAAACAGATTCTTGACGTAATCGATAGCCCGCGACCTCTGCCGTAGACCCCCAATAGCAACCGTCACAACACTGATAAACATAAAATGTTTCCAATGTTATTTAAATAAATATTTGTATGTAGGTATTCATAAATATAAGAGCAAATAGATACTTATCAAGAGCACACGAGTCTTACGATGTTGATTATTTGAAATAATAAATAAGGCAAGTATCCATTGTACCTACAATGCACATGTAATAAATAATTATTGTTACACAGATCAATATTTGGCACTTGGTCTGAACTACCTCAGATACTGCATTCTAATGAGAGTACGTTTATACAAACTTTTTACTTGTTTTACGGTACAGCTGGCATTTATAACAAAATTTTGTCGTTTGCGACTATTCTAAAATTTGAATAAGTATAGCAGGGATTACTTGGCAAAAGTATTCATAAGGGTTCTAGCCTTAAGGTAAAAAAACCCCTACCCATAGTTTCAGCCGGAAAACTACTAAATCGATGGTCTCACCTAGTACCCAAGCACATTACTTTGACGGGGATGTATAGACTACAGAATACTTTTCTGCCGCCCGAAAATATGTTTAAAATTTGGCTCTCCTACTGTATTACGCGGTGGAAAGCACGCGAAGATTCATCTAAATTGTATACATTTCTATTCTTATATTCCTACACTATGAATTTTATTCTGGGTCTGGGTGTTTATGTACTCATTTTTGTATCTATGGCATTCACGACACAATCTTGGTAAGCGGTTAATAGATCAATCAAATAGTCAATAGGTCTTAGAAAGTGTTATTTCTAATATATTTTTCATCTTGATTGCGACCAATATTTGAAACGACGCAGTCATGTTACAGACCATACAATAGATGCGTTTCCAGCAGCCTTGAAGCGCATCCGACCGCCAGTGCGGCGGCACAGCCTGGAACCGCACGCGCGTACACTTACAGTAAAACACATGCGTGTTTGCCGCAGTCAACGGTTTAAATTTAATAAAGCACATCACAGTGGCAGTAAATGAAACTATCAGCTAGATCTTAACAATTTATTGTATTAGTGGTGAGCATGGTGAGCTTGGGCAGCCGCCTTCCTCATCTGCGTCAGCACGTTGCTCATCTCCTCACGCTTCCTCTTGGCACGGATGTGTGTGCCCAGGCGGCGCTTCAAGAACTTCAATGCACGCTTGTCCTTTGACACCTAAAAATTGAAACACAAGATGTTAAAAAACTGCTGGCTATCAAGGTACAAAAGGCTATTTATTAAGCCTGATAGCCTAATGTTTAAGATTCCAGCTTCTCTCAATGTCCAGGCTTTGAATGCCACATGCACCTCGGTTTTTCGACATTTTGAGCGTATTAGAAACTAATTATCACTTGTTTTAACAATATAACCCTGCATACCTGAAAGTTCTCTATAAATTTCTTGAGGGTGTGTAAAGTCTACCAATCGACGCTTGGCCAGTGTGGTGGACTATGGCCTGACCTTTCTCATTCTGAGAGCAGACACATGGCCCAGTAATACAATGTAAATGTGTTGATGATAATTTTCAAGCTCCCAGTTTTTTAATAATGGCATTAAAAAATAATAATATGGAAGTATGTATAGTGCATTGCTGCCAATGGTGGTTGGGTTAGTCATTAGTGCATTGGTATTAAAACTGTAAATGTATTTCACCAATCTGCATTGGAGAAGCGTAGTGGAGTATGCTCTAGGTCTTCTCCAGTTGTGAGAAGAGACCCAAGACCACCAGTGGACCATAAAAAGGGTTAGAGCCAAATGTATTTAACTATGATAAACAAAAGTTTTTGTTTCATACTTTCTTCCCAGTTTACATAGCAAACTCGCACATAATCCATCTGATGGTAAGTGGTTACTGTCACAAATAGACATCTGTATTAATCTTAAATAGAATTGATCGCCTATCTAAGGATGGTCACCAATGCCTTGCTACATCTCATGGCTAAACTGGAACGTGTAATGTATCTCGCTTTTAAAACACCAGTAACTTAAGAAAAAGATTCTTCCACAGTTGTGGTGTAGAGCTGCTGTGTTTATATTTGTGGGAATTGACAAAGGAGACATGTTAACATAATGCATTCCAGCTTAGTCACAGAAGCAGTAAAGCATCTGTAATCTATCCCAAGAAAGATTTCTCTTTTATTTGGGATCAATACAAAATTTCTGTGGGCAGTAGCGATCATGTATTAACATGAAAGCAGCATATAAACTGCACACTGCAAAGATCCACTCTCATCGTTTAGTCATGACGGGCTAAAAGAAATATAACTTCAAAGTCTTCACTGCCAGCGAAATCTGACATTTTGTATTTAATTGATATGTTGAGATTACCTTCAACAACTCCATAGCCCTCTTCTCATACTGAGCATGACCGACCACCTCTCTGACCAGGTCGCGTACAAACTTGGAGTGTTTGGTTTGAAGCTGCGAATACAAATATTTTTTTTTTAATTTTTAACTAAAAAAACATAGAGGGAAATAGATAACTAATTAAAAAATGGATTAAATGTTTCACATTTTAATAAGTTTCAAGGGCCACTGTACTAAATTAGATGGTATATATTACACAAAGTATTATTACTGGCTGATGCATGCCTAGCTCCACTTGCATAGTTTATAATCGATCTACAAAGTTAGTTAACATCAAGCACAGTCATGAGTTAGGTAGGTAACTCTAGTGGCTATATCATGTACCCCCTTTCTGTACATTGGAGTGTGCATAAAGCTGTTGTTATCATTGGATAGTAGTCCTTAAACCCCATTGGAGATCTTGTAAGTCAAAACATCCAACACCAGGTGGCTACTAGCCTGTTTTTTGCCCAATCCATGTTATGGCAGCAGAGTGGAGTATGATCTAGGCATTCTCGAGCTATGAAGGGAGACCCATACTTAACGGGGGAATATAAAAGGAAAGTCAAATCTATATTTGCCAATAGCTACAGCATACACTCTACTAACATACATTAACATCCTAAATAAGGAAGTAGCGATTAAATCAGCGTTTTCAGTCCACCATTCCTGTAGTTAATGCATACTAATGAATGAGTCTAACTTTCAAATACATAATTATGATAGATGTATAGTTAACACCACAATAAGAAAACAATACCCAGGAAAGCTATTTATAATATAATACGGTCAAAAAATATAGTTTCACCCTGGGGTAGTATGTATACTGAAATCACAACATGGAGGTGTACCAGTCTCATCCCTATTTCAGTTAGATACGGGTGTTCCAGGCAATATCCAGATATATTTTTTTACTTTAATCAAGTTTATGGCCATCGCTTTAAAGATGATATTGGTATGTTAATTCTCAGTATTTGATTTGCAATCTAGCAAGATAGTAAATTTAAATAACAAGCTTTAAAATAATTTTCTTCTTCCTTTGCAAGGCAACACAAACATAACCTTTATTCGATTAGTAAACAAATTTAGATGATATACTTACACCCTTTAGCCTAGCTGGCCTGATTTTGATAGCTTTATCTGTAATTCCCTTCTTACCGGCGGAAATCTTAGTTGTTTTGTGGCCTTTTCGCAGACCAACTGCGATTTCAAACCGAGGAGCCATGCTGAAAATAACAAACAGGTGAACTGATGGACGTAAAATAAACAGTAGATGTGATCACTTTAACAACATTAACTTTATTTTCAAATTCAATTTACACAGATTTCACGGATTAATTAGATAAATGTAAGTATAAAAATCCATCACGTACTTTCCCGACTGACAGTTCTACCAGAAAGAAATATATATTTTTTGTTATTTGAAAACTATTTGACACTTGACGTTTGACAGATTAGGTTCATTGTACATTTCGACAGATATTTATAGACAATCATAGTCACAATTTTATGGTTCTTATAAAAACTATTCATTTAATAGTAGAAGAATAGTACACATTTCTTAAACAGTATTTATAACGATAATATTAAAAGTAGATTAAGTAATTTTTCACCACATTTTTTCATTTAAATTAATAGTCCATTTGCAACGCGACAGCCACAAAACGTTCCCACTGAGACTTTCATATCTAGTCTTCATACACTTTATATGGCCTTGTCGTTTATGATTGTTTTACAGCCACCATTGACTATAAATCGCTTAGAATCGCCACACATGCGATACTTATCCCTTTCTTGCTTTATTTTAGTTAACCAGAGGAGAATGACATGGGAATCGTTTTAAAGTAATGATCACCAACTATTTGTATCGACAACGGCTAGCTGGCCGGCTTCCACTAGTCAGTGATTGCTTTTAGCTTGAAGTACTAGTCTTTTGTTGCTGATGCAAGTAACTCATTTTTAGTGAACGTTAGGGGAACACGAGACATTGTCAGCATTACTAAGTTTGGTAGGTAAGAAATTAGTAGACAATGATTAAAATTTATCTGTGTTAAGTAGAAAAGGAAGCATCCGAAGCCAATATTTAAAAGAATCTGGCTGACACTGACGTTAAGTGACGTGACGTTTATTGACATGTTAATACAGGATGGAGACTTGAATTTATTTTCTATTGCCTAATTTCAACCGCTCTATGATTTATTGATAAATCTACGCTACTAGATTCGACATAATATTCAATAAAGTTTGTCTTACTAACATGACAGTTATTTTGACCACACAGCACATAACCTAAAATTTGAATATTTTGTCGGGAGTCTGCATCTTTGCATCGAAAATGGAAGTTGGAGCAGTGAAACAAGCATATAATAATGAGGTAAGTTTATGTCAGCAACAAATGTACAATCCACTGCACTGCATCAACCAACAAAGGTAGTCCCACTGCTGGGCCTAGGTTTTTTAACAGAAGAAGTCCAGGAGCATGCTTTACCATGTTGATTCGTTTCTGATTGGTGGAGATACGGATCAATTACCAAGTATACTTGTTGTATACTTTAAATTGCAAGGGTTTTCAATATGGTTTAACAATCATTGTGATATAATTGGAAGTAGAATAGTGGAAGTGATAGTCCAAAAATGCTACTTCAATATTCAATAAAAATATTACTTCTAATATGTAATTACTTGCAACTTGCTAGTGACCCAGAGTTCTATTGTTCTATGTTTCTATCTGGTTAGTTATCTATTGTCCTATTAGATGCTGAAATGTAATAATCCTTATAAAAACAATATTACAGGTTATATTACTCAAAAAGAAATTAAATCAAGCAAAAATACAAATTATACACAAGCTTACAAGAATGGCAAAGACGTTAACAGAGAAAAAGGCCCCAGAAAAACTACAGGCAAAATTTAACAAAAAAGCTGAAGCCGCTGTAAAAGAAGTTTTAATTATAAAGGTAACAAATCTTGTTTCTTTCATTCCTTTATTATTGGCAGGAATAACATGAAAGTAGATATACTCAAAAGTGTTTTCCTTCCTCTCCAATTTATTGCATGATAATTATTGTTACATTAAAGTAAAAAAAATGTAAATATCATTATCATCTATGTCTCCAATAAGATAATAGATCAAGTGTCCAGCTGTATATCTATTATATAGATTTTTTTTTTCTCTCATCTACAATACCAATTTTAATGTGTAATAAATAAGTGGAATACAAAAAACCACAGCAATGCTGGTTCTGCAGTTTATATAATTTCTAATATTATTGTGTGTAACTATTCCAGAAAATTAAAGCGAGGGATATTGCCAAGTTCATAGTCACACACAAAGGACAGTTAAATGAATATTTAAATAGACCCACAGTGGATCAGGATAAAGCATGTGCCAGGTTGCTCCTCCATAAGGTGTTACAGGATAAATATAAATTCATAAGGGAGAGATTCTCCAACATATCTATTAAGGATTTGTTAATGTCTCGCCAAGAAAGAAGGAAATTAAAAATGGAGGTCAAAGAAAAACAAAAGAATAAGAACAAAAGCAAAAAAGGAAATGAACCAGTACAAATTGAAGGTGATTGGGATGTTGAGGATATTAACATGGATGATAGTCAAGATAAAGATAATGCAACTGATGATAATGACCAAGATGATGATAAAAGTAATGATGAATTTGAGGACAATAGTATCGATAAAGAGTCTGATGATGAAGATGATTCAGTTAATAAAGGGAGTGATGATTGTGATGATATAAAATCGGCTGTCAAATCTTCAATACATAGAAATGATAAAATAATTATAGATTTTACAGAAAATAGTGAATCAAATAGTGATGTGGAATCTGGTGATGAAAGTAACGAAGATAATCATGATGGGAATAGCAGTTTTGGTGAATTTGTTAAGTCCACTCCAAAATTATCTAACAGTGATATAATTGTAAATAGTAAGAATACAAGTGGCAAAGTAGGCAAAAAACAAAATACAGTTATAAAATCAAATGTGGAGAAGAAACATAAAGACAGTAACAAAAATAAGAATTTAAATACTAAGATATTAAAGAAAAATTTCAATAAAGATAGATCAGAATTCCCAATACAAGAAACCAAAGTTGTGGATCCATTCTTTATTACAGCAACAGGGGAAAATTATATGTCAGTGGCTGAACCGAGACCGCCTGATGACGTCAAAGAAGTACATAGAGAAGGTAATAGAAAATCTAGAAGAGCAGTCATGTTTGGACATGTTCCTAAATCGAGACCAAGAAGAGACGATTTTAGACCAGACAAAAATAATACAAAATCTAGCAAATTTGATGACGGCAATAATAGAAGAAAAGCTGATTTTAATAAATCTAACGGTTTTGACAAACCTTTTCAAAAAAGATCCAATAACCCTGATAATAATAAAAATCAGGGTAATTTTAATAAGTCAAATGTTAGTAACAGAGATATTGATGATGTAACCAAACCAGAAAAATTGCATCCCTCATGGGAAGCAAAAAAGCGTCAATCAGGCATTTTACCATTCCAGGGTAAAAAGATTGTATTTGATGAGGGTTAATTTTTTACAATAAATAAGATATTATTGAATTCAATAATGAATACTTTATTTCCAAAATGAAACACACATGGGAATCATGAATATCAAATTTGATGTGCTTCAAGATTCCCTGATATGTAGATATATCAATGCCATTGCATGCCATGTTTCTGTGATGCAATGCATGCTAACAATTATGTATGTAGTCCACCTAATATTAAGTGATATTTGGAGCCCAACACAAATTGAAATAGGACATGTCATACTTGAAATTGATCTTAAGTCTGATGCTATCTTTACTGACTAAGGTTGAATGTCTAATGTATTATACAATAGCAAAAGTAAATGAGGGCACAGTCCACCGGATGTTAAGTGCCTATTGCTACTTGTAGATCCGTAACTAACACTGCCGTCTTAAAGCTATAATGCTGTTATATAACAAAGCCACTTCGAGTTATGGCCAAAAGAGAAGGTAATAAAAAAAAAAGTGGTATGTAATATGCAAAAGTTTGAGATATCAAAGGGATTGCATAGGGTATTTTTAAATTGATTGCTAGTCACTATAGGTTTGAACCTTAATTCGTATTTTATTGATTACGAAAATCTCAAAATGTTGAAATTTTGCTAGATGTTGGATGATGGTATTTTAGCTTGTGGTCGGCACAACTGGTATCTCACTTGATGTTGATCACACATGCATTGCTACTTCGAAGGTCTAAGATGAAGATGATAAAAATCGATGTGCGGTCCCATGCTGAACGTGGGTTTCCTTTCAGAATAAGAAAAGTGAGTGAGCGAGTTCAGAATTTTATAGAGAATTATGACATCATGAGAACATTCTTAGGAAACCACAACGTAGTCGAAATGGTAAGGTAGAAGTAGTAACTAGCAATTCTTTGTGCAAATAAACGTCATATTGACAGCACGTTAATTTTTTTTAACATTAAAAAACACCTGCGAAAATGTCATCATTTTGTAACACGCTGTGCTGTGTGATATTATGCCTATGTAATGACAATGACAAAAAAATGTATTGTTACTAATGCAAGAAAAACAAATTAAAAACAAATAAAGTTTGGCCGAAAGGAAATAGCTAGTCCAGATGTGTGAAAACTAGTAATAGAAAAAACACTGCGATTCAAATTTGGAATATATGCTTAGAGCGTGTAGTACGTCATCGCGAATGAATAAGTGCCTAGTATGTGTATTTGCGTATCGCTATCGCTGCAGCCGTGTAATGAAGCATTCCAGCACCCGTTGCAACGCAATTTATTGCGGGCGAATTGCAAATGCCACCTCTGTAGGGCTACCGCATATTTTGGCTTTAATATGCGGTAAAATAAAAATTATTAAAAATATATATAGTAAACATATTTGTGTTAAATATTTTTCTAAAGCGTACAGAAATTACATAATCGTCGATCCATTACTGTGGGCCAGTCCTGGAGACATTCCTCAAAGTGACAAGGACTTATGTTAGTACCCTCCACTATTACAAACACATACCTGTTATATTACGCACCTGAGGATAATATGGACAAGTCTCAGTCATGTGGTTTTCTTTAATATTCTCTTTAACTCGTTGACTGTGGCGCTAATATACGAAACAATCCACCCGTGCGGCGCGTAACACAACAGGCGTGTTTCAGTACGATGGCACACACCGTATGCGTGCGAGCCCCACGGGTGGTGCGGGCAGTAAAACAGGACAAGTGTGTTTGGCG
>DWKL01002047.1:0-13349 GCA_018249415.1 Phareas burnsi | reverse complement strand
TGGTAAGGCTAGTTTCATACCAATAATTGCTTCAATTTTTTTATGTTTGATGAGTAGCAAACGAGCGTGCAAACCGCCTGATGTTAAGCGGACAAAGCAGTCTATGGGCACCCACATCTAATCTCAACCAAAACTGAAGTTCTATCCGAGGTCATATTTAGATGCGCCATTACTCTTGAGGACTAAGAAGGTCGCCTCGCTGTAAGTGTTCCCGGCAACCGCATTTCTCCAAGCGAGACACAAAAACTGCTTCACGGCGGATTATGAGGGCAGCGGTGGTACTTACCCTGATGAACTACCGTTCTACCACTTATTAAACTATAAAACGATAAATAAAGTTTTACGATAACGTGTCCACGAACAGCTTAGTTCGCACGTTGACGTTTCTAATATCAACTACAACACATTTTTCCCCACTCCAAGATTAATGTAACCGCTACTAACACTCTGTATCCGTTGACCGTGACTTCTTTTCGTATTTCTATAAATCCCACGAGAAATATTTGATTTGTTGGATCTAACTGTGATGTTTTAATCCGAGACATGGATTGCTATCATGTATAATTTCGCTTGAGTTCAGATCCGCTAAGCCGTTTTTATGCAGTATTGGACACCAAACATTCGTACTACACATTTATCAATGTAGAGTTGTACAGATTGCGTATGTCATAGCTCCGCCAAAAGTAATGGAGTGGCGTTATAACAAAATCGTTAGCGGAATCTTGTCATTGTTATTAATGTATATCGAGTAAGTAATATCTACGCGTCTATTAATTTGTGTGTCATAACAATTCATTACAAAATTGTATGTGCCCGTTGTCTTTACTCTTTGATTTATGTTTATCTTATTTGATGACATTATTTTAAAGATTGTAATAGATTTATAAGACATCATCAGGAGACGTTATAAGGTTTTTTTTTTTAATTTCACGTTTTATATTTTGTAATATATAAAATGGTCATCACTCTGCGGCGCCAGCGAATTTTACAGCATACTTCAAGTTAACTGTACACTGCCTAGGGGCCATGATCACTTCATGGAGGTGTGACCGCTAGCAGCTATATTACATCCTAATTAACGTGCTTCGTGGAGCACTTTTATTTAGAGATCGATAGATTAATTTAGATATCTGTTCTGGGTTTGAGTGTTTGTGTTATCGTCTTGTATGTGTTCATGGCACCCACGACACTGTGTGTCCTAGTGTGGTGTGGTATGTGGAGTTAACAATAATAGCGTTATTCAATTAATGATTAGTTAAACAATGTTTTGTTTTTCTCTATCAACGTCATATACGAAGTTGTAATGGTCATATACGAAGTGGTAGCATATACGAAGATGTAGTGGTAGAAGGAGCTACGGCCGAGTGGTGAGATTTCGATTTCTTACGCTGTGTGTCCAATAATCGAATTCCAGGTACATATATCGCATTTACTGAAGTTATATGCGCGTTATATGTTGATTATCACTTCCTTTTACAGTGAAAGAAAACCTACATCCTTGAGAGTTGTACGTAAACTTCTCAAAGTTCAGTGAAGTTTATCGTTCTATATTTGGCCAGCGTGGTGGACTGTGGCCTTAATCTTCTCGTTCTGAGAGCAGACCATGCCCAGCAGTGAGATAGTAAAGGGTCGATGATGTTTTCGATAACGCGTTTCAACATAATTCTCAGTGGTAACAACGCATCTGTGATCAACTTGAGATATTACTTCTACCGTATTTGATATTAAAACACATATTGAGAGAACATATATGTGTTCTTAGAAATCTTACAAATACATCTAAAAGTATTTTCTAAAAGATAATATAATTCAGTATATTAATGCTAAAACATTAGAACGCCATTTTTACCAAAATAGCCTCGCTTACCCATATTGTTTTTTCTTGGTTAAAATTGTTTTAAAAGTATAATTATGTTTAACCTTGAAGAGGAGTTTACAGTTATCCTATATGCATAAGTCTTTATTTGATGATTAGTCAAGGCTAAGTATGTGAAATTGATGATTTTTTTCTTTTGTAATAGATGATAATCGGTGATAGCCTAGTGGTTAAGATTCCGGTCCATCATACTGGGGGTCCGGGGTTCGAACCCTGCACGCACCTCGGATCTTTCGAAGTTATGTGCGTATTAGAGTTTAATTATCACTTGCTTTGACGGCGACGTAAAACATCGTGAGTAAACCTACACATCTGAGAGTTCTCTATAAAGTTCTCGAAGGTGTGTGAAGTTTACCAATCCGCACTTGGCCAGTGTGGTGGACTATAGCCTAACCCTTTTCATTCTGAAAGAAGACCCATGCCCAGCAGTGGGACAGTAATGGTTTGATGTTGAATAGATGATAAATCTCTCGTTGTTTTAGATACTGGAAGTAGCAAACCAATTCCATACTCGTGGTGATGTTCGATACTTGCCTACCTGATATTAAGTGGTCACTGCCGCCCATGGACAGCTGTAACCAATTCATACATTTTATTAAGTTTCAGTAGGATAGTAAAGGAATGATGATGATGATGTAAGATAATCTTGCCCAACCTAAATCGATCTAATTCATACTTCAGAAGACGGACATATAATCTCCTCCATTGAGGTAAATTCAATTAGTAGGAAACTGAAACGTTAGGATAATTAAAAGATTATGTCGAATAGGAATTGAAACTATTCGAAATTGGACGTATTCCACTGTAGTTATAGATCACTGCATATTTAGACAAGGGTCTGGGTATACGTGCTATTTTCCTCTCTGTGCGATAGATGGTACTGTGAATCCCAAATTGAGAACATAGAGCATGTTTGGTTCCCACTTGGTTTTTAGAAAACTGTCTGCTTTGATTTCGGTTACAAAGTTTTTTGTAAAAAGTTACTTACTGTTACTTACTTACGTAAAAAGTAAACAGGTACTTCTGGGAGTAGCGTGTCTTACTTCAACTCTTCGATACTTCAATAATATTTATCGTGATAAAAATCGGAGGTGTTTGCCTATCGTAAAACTTGATGTGGGGCATCTACTAACTGGTGCGGAGTTAAGCCGCATACACACTCGCTGCGGTTGCCTGTTACGTAAGATGACATCCGAGCCGTAGATTAGCATGACGCTAGTCATGTAGGCAATTGAGCTTCAAAAATATCATGATGTCGATAAAAGTGTATCGATAAGTCGATATGTCGATAAAGTTTGGATAAAAGATAAACAGTTTATATAGATGGTAGAACCATAGTTCGATCGGGGAGATACCACCGCCGCCTTCTTAATCCGCCGTGAAGCAATTCTTGAGTTTCGGTTGGAGAGGTGTGGTTGCAGGGTGCACTTACAGTGAGGCACCTTAGTCATCAAGAGTAGTTACGCATCTACGTAAGACCATAGATAGGGCTAGTCCTGTTTGACGTTAAGTGTGGGTGTCCATGGGCTGCAGTGACCACTTAACATCAGATGGCTTGCAAGCAAGTATGCTATTCTTCTTACATTAAAAAAGCTATGCCTGAAAATAGATATAAAATATAACAGATGTTAAAACGCCCTTGAGGGGCTGCTTAACATGGACATTGTTTTGTGAAGATGGAGAAAAAAAAACTTTGTTGCCGAAGTAAAATAAAGTATTTTTAGAAAATAAAATACGATTGTATCTGTTGTTTAAATTAATCGAATAGAGCTTTAAATGCTACAAAAGTAAGTTCCGAATTAATCCTAGCTAATCGGATGATCGAGGTAATCCGAACACGTTGGTTTTAACCCTTAAATTCAATTTTAGATGTGCATTCGTTTTGCTCTTTCGTTCACAGTGATTTACATTAAATTTACTTCAATAAATACGGGTCAAATTCATGTTTTGGCTGCAGTGCTTTTTATAGCCCGCTTTTGGGCATACCTTGAAGGATGCTTCGTCACGCTGCTCCAACCCGTATCGGATATTTTTAAACCGCCCACGTGGCCTCCGATAAGTTTTATCGACTGCTATCCAATTATAACAACCCGGACCGACAATTTGACGTGCCCTCTAAAGTACGGAAGCTCGCATGAAATTTAGCCACTAGTGGTCACCCAACATACTTCTATCATCATCACCATCATACTCCCATCATAACTCCGTCCGACGTTGCTTAACTTTGTAGATGGATTGTGATCTGCACAAGATGTAGCTATCCATGCTTGTTAATATTTTATGTCTGTAGAAAATGAAAATTATTTTAATGATTATTACTATTATTATGATAAGATTATTGCTCGTATTGGAAAAGCGAGGTAGCCTATACGTTATGACTTCTCGATTTCGGGAAGATAACCCTGTATTAGAAATTACCTATTTTTACCTTACATAGGTGATATACAACTGGGGTGTGCTGATAACAAATGTGTGGTGAGGCAAGGATAGGTATTACTCTAATATGAAACGTTTAACCTAGTCTTAAGAAGCTGTAGCGTTTCTGTACGACATAAAGTGAACCTCCTGTCCCATTGGGTATCATTTATTAGGTATCATTATTAGCCACCGTGAGCGCCAATGATCACTAAACAACAGGTATGCTGCGTGTTGCATTGCAAATCAAAATGAGCCTGTTAGCTTAGCATCAAATATATTTTATGAGATTCTTCTAAATCTTCCCCAGTTTCATACCATTTAAGATTTATCTGGCAATTTAAATATCAAAAGCAGTATA
The DNA here is from genome assembly GCA_018249415.1 of Phareas burnsi. NCBI lineage: Eukaryota > Metazoa > Arthropoda > Insecta > Lepidoptera > Hesperiidae > Phareas > Phareas burnsi. Next base: position 8,697 of record DWKL01002047.1, on the reverse strand, counting down.
AATATTCACCTGTAAATATTTGTAACTGTTTCTGATATGACAAATTCCTACTCATTATAGAATTAATCCCGATTAAAACCAACGAGAACAATTGACGATCGTAAGAGTTAAATAAAATCTACTACAATCATAGCGCCGCACCCGGATTTCCTCTGTCGTGTTTTTCAGGGACATAAACACATAAGTTCATAAACACCTAATCTTTAACAGGGATCTACATTCATATTTTAGAGGTCTGCCTGGTGGTCAGTAATCGAAATCGGAATCTCCGTGTGTCAGACTGGCTACCGTTACGTCGCAGGGTTGTGTCATATCATGGAAAAATATCGAAAAATATAGTCTCGATTCCATTTATCGATATTTGTCTAGGCGATGTGGCGCATCCCTAGCTTGAATATTCGAGGTCGTAACATGACATGACGGAGCGGGCGCATGATTCACCACTGAGCGCGCGTCTCTGCGCGTGCGCTGCATAACTAGATGGAATTATACCATGTACGAGTATAGTCACTTGGCTGCCCATAGTAGGTAGGTACTTGTTATTCATTCGCTTAAAGATAGGTATCTACCTATTCCAAACATAGGTGTTTACCTACTCTTAAGCATTCTTTTTAATTTTAGCAGCATTTGATTTGGAGGTAAGGCATAAAAATCTGTAATAAATGGAATTTAGTGCCCTGTTAGTGCAGGGTTCGTCTCCCACACCAATTTATTCCTTTTAGCACGAACCTAATGTCGGAGGGTTTAACGAACTAAATAACCCCGTATATATAAAACTCTAACTTAATCTTCAAAGATATCGCATTTGTTTTCGACCTCCGATGAGCCTCATACTTTTTTGTGGTTACCCTCTATGTATCAATTCACAATCACAATCAAGGTGTATATTTTATGATGTGCAACCTGAGTATCGTACAACACTCTCACTTTCACAAAGGACACAAATGTATGTGTCCTTTGAATATGTGTTCAAGCACGACAAATATACAACACCATGTCACTATTAAGTGTTCCTCCCTAATATGAATCTTCATCGAGTTACGTAGGCTTTTCTACAGTTCATTGCAATTTGATTTTACCTATTTAATTTCAATTCATTTTAATCTTTGTTTTCAAATAGTTTACACGGATTTTTATATGGTAACATCTATTAATATTTGATTCTAGACATTGATGGGTCAATTAGAACGGTGTAAGATGTTAACACTAAACAATTTTTACTTCAGTATAAAGATCATAAAGAGATAGACTCAAGTCATAATAATATAGAGCCTAGCTGGTGATATTGTTTTACTTGCTAGACATGCAATAGTTAGATTAGGATTGAAATATTTTACAGATGGTAGAACTATAGTTCGTCCGGGGACGTGCGTTTTCCGCCCTCATAATGCCCTCTGAAGCAATTCTTGTGTTTCGGTTGGAGAGGTGTGGTTGTTGGGTACACTCATAGCGATGCGGCCATATTAGTCCTCAAGAGTAGTATCGCATCAACAGATAGGACATCAGGCCTGTTTGTGGTTGACGTGGGTGTCTGTGGACTGTAGTGACCACTTCACACCAGGTGGCCTGTACACTCGTTTGCTACTTTTACATAAAAAAAGATTAAAATTCGAATTATTGATTTATAATTGGAACGTCCTAGACCTCGTTAATAACGGCTTGTTACAAACCATTTATTATTTCTGAGTGCGAATAAAAATGACAATAAATTCCGCCGATAGCTTCACGGAGATGTGGGGATCCAATAAAATCATACCTATCAACGATAACATATTCCTTGAAATTCCTGTGCGCGTAATAAAAATTCTAAATATGTGTCAAACAAGGCGATTATCCTATTATGAGGTCTCTTTATTCACGTTTTATGTCCACTTACGATGATGTACTAATATCAAATGGATTATAAATATTGTGCGCGACTGTAATATTCCACGGAATATGTTATGAAAAAAAATGTATTAATGTGAATATATTCAGCGATCCGCATCAGACATTCGTCATGCTTATTTTTAGAGTTCTTCTGGCCAGTATTTTGATGGTTTTCAGTACATTTTGGGAGCGCGACAACACGGGAAGTCATAAATGATGTGATGTGTAGGTACTTCAGTTGCGATGTATGAGTTACTTGTTCTGAATGTTATTGGTGTTAATTCTTAGAAGTCAATATTTGATTATATTGAAAGAACATAGTAATTCAAAATATATTAAATGGAGTATAAAATTATGGAATAACATTTAATAATAAATACATATGTTAATAAGCATTCATTCTCTTTGTGTGTTTTAATAAGCTCAAATATTGTGTTTTTAGGTACTATTTTCAGTTGTACATCAGACTCTTAGTAATGGATGCCGTCATCTATACAATTTTACAATAGAACTATATCATAATAAAAACGTAACTGTGACAGCGCCATCTATTATCGCATCAAAAAGAGAAACGTAGTAGACGACATATTGTCTTTACTCGTATGGTTGTCATAACGTGAGACCAATTGTATAAAGTTTTATAGTATTACCCATTTTTAGACCTGTAGACATCATCTATAATTAATCTCAGAAAATAATCCAATCGGATAATAGATTCGCCATTGACATTTGATATGCGAGCGAAGTCAATGGCTACGGTTAGTTTGATTATAAAAAGTAAAGTGACGACTCTGTGACTTGGCTCTGGAGGCACCACCGGCACACCAATTTCTTCCTTATAATAGCAGTGTTAAACGCTGCTATTCTAGTTTTAAGGCTTCGGTAAGAGGGACACACTTACTCGAAGCGTTCCGTTTAGTCCTTAGGGATAGCAACACATCTGTGATTGAGCTAAGGTAGGACTCGAATCCTAGTTGGTGTCGATTACGGTGATTGATTTGGTGTTGATGTCCACGAGCGAATGTTCAATTACTATCAGGTGCTTGCCGTGTGCTATAAAAATGCACCGCCAGTATTTTTACGATACACCAAGCTCCTAGCAACAAAGTTCCTGTCATTCGATCATATTCAAAGTTGTCTCTTGTCGAGAGTTTCTAGAGTGTGACGGCGCATCACTCCAGTCTAATTGCGTGCCCGATGACAGAATTACGTCGATGATCATACTTATACTCTAGAACGGCAAAGTATTTTATTTTTGGTGATTTGACGTAATCATATTGATATTCTCGTGAGTTTCAGCGTAAGTATAGCAGACCGCTTCACGATATCAAAATGTGTTGATGGATCCAGAGGAATATGTAGATTTCGTCCTGTTCGAAATTTGGATGTATGGCAGCATTTTTGATAATTTTAATATTTTATTTGTCTAATTGCGTGCTTGCGTGTAATTTTTTTTTTATTACATCTTTTAGTTCTATTAATACTCGATATAGTAGCTATGTCGATCTTGATAATGAAACAATAATTTACGAACAAGATGGATGGGAATGTTTCTGTAAATTATCAATAATATGAATGTTCGTACTCCTACAAATATGCCTATGTCGTGGGTGCCATGTTTACTTACAAAGGAAAGTACACAAACTCTAGCACTGGCAACCTAAATTCGTAATTAAGACGTCTGCCTAGCCGGGGATTGAACCTGTAATTCTCTGTGTGTCTGACATGTATGCTGGCCGCTGCACCACATGTGTCGTTAATACAATAATTAAACAATGCGAATGTATGTAGTAACAAAATTAAGATTTTTTCATACTAGTTCTTGTTTTACCCAGTCTAAAATAGAACTGACAGATTGATGTTAATGTATAAGAATTTTTTTTATATCCAACGACATCGCGTTGAGGGAATATCGTAAAAATAAAACTTTCATATTTTTATTAAAAATTTTATGGGTCAAGGGAAGAATTCGACACGGACGATGCCGAGCCAATCTTGTTAGAAGCTTAATATTTTAATCGAGTTTCATGGTCCACTCATCTCACCGAGTTGTTATTTCATATTTTCACGGACGTGTTCAATCACTCCTCATTAAGGTGTATCTCGACAGATATATTAACGTTGAGTATTTTTCAGGTAATAATGTTGTATTCAATGACCGTTAACATTTACAGATATGACTGCGTGGATTTATTCATCGTTTGAAGTCGTTTCCAGATAGTGCAGTCATGACTGACTTTGAGTGACGACGCCCATAATAATGATTTATGACGTGCCTTTGTTATGATGCTAGTTTTCAGCTATGGCACCGTTTCTTTCCGTCAGAAATGGGTAAACAGGAGCGATAAATTATGGAATCTCGTGCCACGGTTCAGTCACCCATAAATTTTACTTTGGGTTCAACATGTCTATGCGAGACGTGCGGTATTGACTCAGAAGGCAGTAGAGGTTGTTATTCTAACCCGTTTGAATTCGATCGCTAGGAACTGAAATTTAATTTGCCTACCATCACCAGGTTCAAGCAATTTCCTCCACATGTTTTATTAGGAAATGATGTCAGTAAACGTTCTGGCCGCAATTTTACCTTTAACGATGTATAATTTCGAGTCTATGGTAGCTTCTATTAGTTTCATTTTACAAGGAACGTGAGTAGACATATATTGTTGCAAATTGTTCTTTCGTTGTTGCAAATTTGACTACTTCTAAGAATATCCGGTATATTTTGTAGTATACTAAATAGAGGTAGATGAGAATCTACCTCGGTTCGGTATCGTAGAATGTTCTTTCGTTGTTGCAAATTTCACTTCTTCTAAGAATATCCAGTATATTTTGTAGTGTACTTGATAGAGGTAGATAAGAATCTACCTCGGTTCGGTATCATATAATGTTTAACTTGACTTAGATTGACGCACCATTGTGGGCATACTTGAAGAGTTTGCAAAAAAAAACGGAAGGTCATAGTGCTTTGCAATTGCTGAAAGAATAGTCGTAGTTTGAAAGTTATCAGAACGAACTATCTGCGTCCGGCCTCCGGGCGAATCGCGCGCCCGCAATCGCAAACGCCAGCAGCTCTGTAATCGAAACTGTTTTTATTACATCTTTCGTAACCATGTTTAACTGTTCGCTAATATTTCGTAACATAATCAGATCGCTCTTTATTACGAAATCATTTAAAGATCTCGCTGAAAATTTTATAATGAACGCCTGCCGCAACTTCCTAACAAATATAAACTAAACTAACAGTTTTACGAGGCCAGCGCTATGGTGGAAGCTTTTAGAATTTATATTATCATATGTAACGTGAACGTTTTACGTGGTAAATACGTTCCAAATGGTTCGTGAAATGCTATCGTATCTTCTAACAAAGAGACGTCAAGAGACAGTGAGTGTACTCATCCACCTAGGTACTTATGCATACGCTTGTAAGGTTTCGGTGACAATGAATACTCCAGCGTTTAATTACTTAATTGTATTATGATTTGTCGCCGGCGAGTCACATCGCTCGGGACACTGACAGACGGTGAGGGAACAAAGGTGGTCGAATTACGATCACGCTTCGGCAAAAGAACCCTAGGTCCGCGACTAGGCTACTAATGTCTAACAAAAACGAATAAAATAGCATAACATAGGTATAGAACAGCATCGGCACCAGTAGTACCCACACCTGCAACAGATACGGATTATCAACGTGTTATCTCGTGAATGTGTTAATTTTACTTACATTTCATCTGTATTAAACTTTTACAATTAATCTCGGTCTGAGCATTTGTCTACGTATTGTACTACTTGGACTGTATCGTGTTTGTCCATCAATATTACAGGGTATATTATGATCTATGCATATAGAAGGAATTAATTTACTTATTTGATCTTGTCATAATATATTATAATAGGTGGTAGAATTATAGTTCGTCCGGGGAGGTATCACCTCTCCCTTCTTAATCCATCATAAAGCAATTGTTGTGTTTCTGTTGGAGAGTTACGGTTAACGAGCAAACTAATAGCGAGGCGATCATCTTAGTTTTAAGTATAGTAACATCTACGTACTATCTCACTTCAGTCATGTTTAAGACTAGATGTGGGTGTCCATTTGGCTGCACTGAGCACTTAACGTCAGGTGGCCCGCACACTAGTTTGCTGCTCGTCTCACGTAATAAAAAATACAAGCTATGTATGTCGTGTCATGCAGTTATCCGTGCTTTAGACGCTATTCGTCCGCGGTGCAGTTTTGTGCATTGCGCACTGATTCGTTGATTTATTTATACCCGCATACCGCCGCCACCGCATTGGTTTAGCCCAATTTCAACACTTCAATTGTTAAGGCACTATAACTATGCACCGGCTGTACACTATACGGGGAGTTTCAGGCAGTTTATACTTTCTTTTCAATGTACCTTGCAAGGTTTCAGTGAGTGAAAGGTTAATGAACTGCTGTGGGATATTGTGGTGCATATTTGTAACTTCTGAGACGTAGTTTCATAGTTCGTGATTGAATTTTTGTTTTCCTTTGGTTCTTTGTTTATTAGTTTCGACTCTATCGGATTATGTTTTCATAAGTAATTTTTAAAGTGTCAACATTTTAAGTGCCAGTGGGTTCTCGTGTGAATCACCAATGTAACACTAGCCATATATATCTACGTGATGAAATATTTTGTTATTTATTTCCATTTCTTGTTTTGTGAAAACCCTCGCTCAAAGGTTGTAGGAAGCCCTAGTGTTTTCCGGTTACATTTCCAACAATGCCACCGTGTAATACAATAAGCCAAAACGCTATGTATCATCGTAGTCACGCGCCGTACATTTCAATCGAACACTTCAATACGTATCCGCCGCCGACGCGGCGACGTCCCTGGATTGATTAATATATCATCCGCTTACCTACTCTCGTCCCTTTTACCCCGTTTTTGCGTATCACCGTTGAAGTAAAAAGGGCTCGATTTCAATGGCTATACGGAGCGGAACATTTATCATGGCGGTAATGAATTATCGGAAAATTTCCAATAAGCTCACCGAGAGGTAAAATGCTTACCCGCGTAGAACCCACGTTTGGAAATCAACGACCAAAATACGACGGAAACAAACAAGGTGTTTTAAATCTTTTCATCGAACATAACTATGTATTATTTAATATTTTAATATTGCCGTGGATGTTTTCTGCTTAGTCTAAAGGTTGACTGTCAGAGATTGCATTAAGACCGCCTCGTACCACTTTTTAAGACATAACTTTTAAATAAATAAATAAACACTAACATAATCGTCTATTACTGTCCCACGGCTGGGCAATTTCATAAAATTTATTAAATATGTTAGACGCCCACGCACGTCACTGTGAAAATTACGGAGAACTCTCACAATATTTTCTTAAACGAAATAATTAATTTCTGATGTGTACATGTCTTCGCAAAATCGGATATCTTTGATTTCAACTCTTCCCTTCAGATTGAAAGGGCGAAATTCATATCACAGTCCACCATTACTCACGAAAACGAATTCACATAAATGTTTTGATGATAATCGCAACATTCAGTTAAAAAAGAAAACACTTTTCAAAAGTGAAACGTAATATAATTGAACAAAAAAATTAAATCATTTCAATTTCCGCTATATTTAATAAATTTATTTTATGGCCAGCAGATGCGTCGCTACTATGAAAATTGTTTAACGGCTTTAAAATATTTAACGTGACTTTTTATTTAAGCGGTGCAGTTGTTCAGGTGATAAAGTGCGGGTAAAACGAACCTAAAATCATAAACTGCCATAAAACTCAACGCTATTGTAGTACGCCGCTATTCCGCTCAAGCTATTTGAGTGAGTGGGTTACTTTTTATCAGTCTGGGTACTCCAATTCAAAAGGTGGTACACTTTATGTATGAAAGTGTTACTTTTTACCAGTACATTCGAATTCACTCTAGATTGAAAGGTCTTTTTGAAGAGATTCAGTTTAAATCGGAATGGCCACAGTTGGAGTAATTCTTTTTGGAAAAAGTGTGTCAACCAAACAAGCTTTTGTATATTCTGTGCATAAAGATGACAAAGATTTTCCACCCGCTTTTGTCCAATTTTTTGCAAAACCGCTTTTGCTACAACGCTCCGTATAAAGTTGTTTTACGCGATGACTTTGTTTAAAAGTTGAAATAAGCAAGAAATTTCGTGGAATACATTGCTACTTGCAACATGTTTGATGAGAGAGGAGATGTCATATATTTTTTAGGCGAAATCACATATGAAATAAAGTGGAGCGGGTCGTCGTGTCTCAAATTGAAAGCAAATGTGTAATGTAGCATGAACTGCTTAAAATATCCATAGTTAGGTTACGTCGACCGCTCGAGAGTTACGACGAAATATATATCCAACCGCACGATATCCGCCTTTGTGGAATCCCCTCGAAAACTTGAGAAATGTAATTTTTGAGATGATGGCTTTGCTCGAGCACATCGTGGAGGACTCGGTAGAGATTCAAAGGTACATTCGCAACATCCCCTTTAATATCGCCGTACAATTCTGCGTCTTATTGCAATATGATAGTACACACGTTGATATAAGCTATATTACTTTTTCCCGAGTTGCGGCTTAACGAGGAAAACAAGAAACTTTCGACCTTCCCGTCAAATCGTATCGCTTGGCCTTTATACCTGAGATACGCGGCAAGTGGTGGCCCGGATAGACACGAGAGAATTCTGTAATCAAATATATTTTATGAAATATGAGTGTTATGAATGACTGTGATATTTCGTTTTTTTAACCATAAGCGTTATTTTTTAAGACATAAACAAATGTAATTATTGTGGTTTAAAGCTTGTAACCGTTATGATTTTAACATTATAATCG
>DWKL01002046.1:0-13350 GCA_018249415.1 Phareas burnsi | reverse complement strand
TAGGCAATTCAAAAACCGCAAATCGTGAGTACTCGTTACATAATATAAAAAATGTATAATTTCCGCGATAATATTAGTTTAAAATCATATGTATGACCAGAATAAAATGTACTTGCATGTATTGTATTAGCCAATGATTTAAGCTTTATATAATAAATGTCGACGTAAGTCATCCTCATTACGTCAAGCAATCAGTGTAATTGACAAACGACCTGAATGGCATTTGAGGGTACGCAGCGAAAACAATGAGCGATTTATCAAAAGCCGTTGATCGGTGTTCGGGAGATCCATGTCACTGTTGCCAATTAGAAGATGACATAAGATCAACTTGACATAGAATCTAATAGCGTGGGAGGGTTTAAAGTGAGTATATCAATGAAGTGAGGATATCAAAATAACGAACCCAGTGATAAGAATTTCAACGACGGGAGGCCCGGGTTCGAATCATGATCAACATATTACTCTTTCACTATTGAGCACGGTTTTCTCTCAGAATGAGATGAGTTAGGCCATTGTCCACCACGGCCTCTAGATGTCCTGTTTTATGTTACGCACGATAACCGAAATCAAGACTAATATTCGTGTGATGACATCAAATAGTCAATTACAGTTTGTAATCATTAAGTCTCGACGCTGTTGTAATTACTTCAATATTAGGAAGCTGTAACTATTATATACAGCAATGATAACTTACTGTTTACAATCTCGGTCTCACACGCTGAGCCTCCGCGGTTCGAATCCCGCATGCAACTCTCATTTTTCAAAGTTATGTGCGTATAAGAAACTAATGACCGATTTTTTTTTCTTTTATTTATGTTCGAAAAGTAGCAAACGAGCGTGCAGGCCACTTGATGTTACGTAGTCATTGCAGCCCATAGATACCCACATAATCTCAGATAATCTCAAATCACTTCAAATAGGAAGGCTTGATTTAACGTTGAAGGAAAACATCGTGAGGAAACCTACACATTTGAGAGTTCTTTGTAAAGTTCTCGAAGGTGTATAATGTTTTTAAACCCGCCTTGACCTAGCGTGGTGGACTATGAGACCCGCGCCCAGCATTGGGACATTCATGGGTTGTTGAGAGATTCCATTTATGTTGTCATGAAACATTAAGTAGACTCTATTCATCATCGACCAATTAATGCCCCACTATTGGGCACAGGTCTCCTCTCAGAATGAAGGTTAGGCCATAGTCCACCACGCTGGCCAAGTGCTGATTGGTAGACGTGAGACACTTTCGAGAACTTTACAAAGAACTCTTAAATGTGTAGGTTTCCTCACGATGTTTTCCTTCACCGTTAAAGCAAGTGATAATTAATTTATAATACGCATATAACTTCGAAAAATTGGAGGTGCGTGCGGGGTTCATAGCTTAGCTTGCTTGCTAGCCCCGGGCTTAGCTTGAGAGGCTGGAATCTTAACCACTAGGCTATCAGTGCTTAGACTTTATTGAAGACTACCCAATGGCAAAGTGGTCAATATGCCGTGTATTTAGGGTACCGGTGTAATTTCGAGCCAAGCGAAAATTTAAATAATGATATCAAACAAACAGAATCATTTCTACACCCATAATCCTACACTGGGATTCAGTGTCGTGGGTACCATAGACGCATACAAGGCGAGGACACAAATACCCAGACGCAGAACAGAAATCTAAATTTATCATTTAGACATCTGCCTGGCCGAAAATCGAACACGGCACCTTCTGCATGACAGACCGCCATGGTGACCGCTGTGCCACAGGGGTCGTCATCAATATACACTTTAAAAAAAGTATGACGTTAAATAAGAGTGATCACGATATTAAAAAAAGCAGTTAAGCGCGTGTTGTATGCTTAATAAAGGGTTCCGTAGATGTGAAGAAGTGCCATTGCTAGGTACACTTACAGCGAAGCTACCGTCTTATTCGTCAGGAGTGGAAACGCATCTATGTATCTATATACAACCTTATATAGGGGTTTAGTCCTGTTTGAGGTTAGATGTGGGTGGCCAACACGCTCATTTGCTTCTTTTCAAAGATACGCGAAAAATATATGAAGTAAAAAAAAATACCTGATAGAACTTCATAGATTTAAAATTATAAATGGTTTCAAATTTCAAAAGTACTTAAGGGCTTTTTTATGTTAGACACGATACCCGAAATCAAGATGTATTTTGCGTTGGTAATAATAAAAAATATATCGGGCTAATATTCATGAACACCAGTGGGCTTGCTGCTATTCTAATTTATAAAAAAAAATCAAATATCTTTTTTTTTACTTTGTTATTAACTTCGAACAAAAACACATCGAAAAGTTTTACTCGATCGCTATTAAAATCTCACATTCTTGACCGATGGCGTAAGGTGCCTTATTTGGAATGCCCCATCTGCCCTTTAAGGACACTTGCACAATTTATTGTATAGTGATGAGCTGCCTGTGTTCCGAAGCGCGATTAATTAGGCATAAACGACAGTTTGGATAATTTTACGACATCGAGGAATGATGAAATGTGATAAAAAGTCACGAAGACTATACTTTTTATGTTAGAAAAGTAACAGAGCAGCGTGCAAGTCTCCTGATCCACATCGAACCTCAAACAAGACTGAAGTCCTACTCACTACGATCACTACACACTACAATCGTCAGGATTATCTTGAGATCTAAGGCGTCTTGCTGTAAGTGTACCCAAGAACTACTGACAATCACGAATACCTAAAAGTAACTAAACGTTGTTAAAATTTAAATTATTATAGATACTATTTAACTTAATTATAGTAAGATATACTTCATTTGATTAAATGGCAACTGAAGTCCAGAGATAAGATTGACTATTTGAGTAACGCATAGTAACTCCAAAACGCAACAGGTAACAAATTAATGCTTTGACGTTACCATCTATTTTGCAAAGTCTTCAAAGCATTCGGATATCGAGTATTCAGTAGTTAGCTAAGTGTGTTGGAACCTGAATAGTATTTCATATTAATTAACAACACACTAATCACGGATAGAATCTAGATTTTAATGATGCCGTATTGAGCACAATTTACCTCGAGCTGACAGACTGAAACACGAAGACATTGATGTAACAAGTTGTTCATATATTCTTTATGTCTGAAGAATAGCAAACAAGCGATTAAGTTATTAATGTTAGTTATAATTATTAGTTAAGTAATGATGTTAAGTGGTCACTATAGCCCATGGACACCCACATCTAATCTCAGATAATCTCAAATCACTTCAAATAGGAATAAGATATCCTTTGAGGTCATACGTATATGCGTCACTACTTCTGAGGAGTAAGAAGGTTGCCTCGTTGTCAGTGTACCCGGCAATCGCAGAAATTAGTAAATGGCTTTCTAGGATTCCGCAGGTTTTTACAAGTTCGTCCCGTCGGGTTAGCCGGATGTCACAGCTATTTTAATTGGAGACTAACAATACTATAAAGATGAAATTTGAAACGTGGAACCGCTAGAACGGTTCAGTGAAATTACGAAAAAAAATATTTAGCGATAACAATTGATACATGTGATAGAGATGAAAATACGTGTGCGTGGACTTATGTACACGCGTTAGAAGTTATACTTCTTTGGTTATGAAAGAGAGATTTTTATTATAAAATCGATATTATGATATTGTATGGAAATAAAAAAAAAGTTGAATGATAAGAGTAAAAAATAATAAATACGGTTTATAAATTAAACAATCAATAATGTGGTTAATTATGAAAGATCGATAAATAAATATTTATTGTCTAATATATTTATTATATATAAAGTATGAAATCAAATTTATTTAACAACTTAATACAAAATAGTATACAAGCGGATATGACGCTCGGTGTGATTTCCGCAACATGGTGCGCGCGCACCATAAAAATTCACTTTCAAATTTTTTTTATATTGCGCCAAAAGAAATATAACTTGAAAAAAGCTCGGCAAAAATTGCATATGAACGCACGGCGCGTCCATATACACCGACCTATAAAACGGGAAAGATCACAGCTGATTACGTTTTTTAAAATGACCTTGACATTTTCCTTGATAATAATATTTAATATTAGCTTCTGTGAGTATTACGAATTAAAGTGTTAATGTATTATAAAAACATATTCGATGAACTGAATATCACGAATTTTTTTGTAATGATATTCCATAATAACTATTTGTGGTTAATTTGAATACAAAGAGAGTAGTAAAAATAATATTGTATATTTGTAATTGATGGATGTTCAGAGTATTTTTTTAACTAGGATAAATAAAAAGCTTGAAATAACGTTTTGAAATCATTAACATTTTGTAAAATAACACTAAACATTATTAAAATTTCAGATGATATGTAACTAAGAATCCAAAGTTTTTTTTGTATAATTTAAATAAATGATTGCAAATTATGATCTTGCAAGATTAATAATTATATGTACAACATTTTCTACATGTACGAGCTTCTGCACGTACGTATAGCTCCATTCTCATCATCATCAACCCATTGACGTCCCACTGCTAGGCATGGGTCTCCTCTCAGAATGAAAAGGGTTAGGCCATAGTCCACCACGCTGGGCAAGTGCGGATTGGCAGACTTCACACACCTTCAGGAACTTTGCAAAGAACTCTCAGGTGTGTAGGTTTCCTCACGAAGTTTTCCTTCACCGTTGAAACAAGTGATAATTAATCTCTAATACACACATAACTTCGAAAAATTAGAGGTGCGTGCGGAGTTCGTACCCCGGCCACTCAGCTCGAGAGACCGGAATCTTAACCACTAGGCTATCTGCTCTAGCTCCATACTAGTATTCCCTTTTTTATGTGTGGAGATCAGCAAACGAGCATGCAGGCCACCTGATTTTAAGTGCTTACTGCAGCCCATGGACATCCACATCCAAACACAAACAGGACTGAAGTCCTATTTGAGCTCGCACATAGTTGCGTTACTATTCCTGAGGACTATGATGGTCGCCACGCTTTGTATACCCGGCAACCACAGCTCAGCAACCGAAACACAAGAATCGCTTCACGGCGGATTATGAGAACAGCGGTTGTACTTCCCCGCACGAGCTATAGTTCTACCATCTATCATACTGGTACACCGTGTACAAACTTATGAGAAATATAAATACAACTTTATAGAAACCGCTCAGTGGTCGCTCATAATGACAAAACTTATATTTTGACGGCAAGAATATGAGTATCTGAAATCGTGTTTGACAAAAAATGCGGTCAGAGGCCGCTTGTAGCGCACCTATTTAAATTACCTAGGCTTCTCGAGATGATTGTTAGGCTCATTATGGCGATAATAGTACATTTGTGGTTTCAAATAACTGACAAATTCTCGTATTATAGGAACTAGTGTCTGCCCGCGTCTTTGTCTGCATGCGTGTACTTTAGTAATAACGTATGCTTAAAGCTATTCATCCATCAACCACCATTTTGACATCCATTGCTAAACATAGGTCTCCCTTAATCGGCGCCACTATAGCCGGCCCTGTACCTTCTGAATCCAACGGTTCCTCGCTGTCTTTTTCAAGTCAATAGTCCACCTTGTTGGAGAGCGACCTATACTTCTTTTGCCCTCCTTTTGCTTTTGATTAAATTTAAAGTTAAAAAATCTGTAAAAGAATGCCTATTTGCCCGGGCAGTTCTTGAGATGTGAGCCCTTAGGTGGACGATCGTGGTGGGGAGCAAACTCTTTGAGATGCGAATGTGGATCCATATCGGCGCGTTCGTACATGACACCAAATGGGCCACAAACTCATCCAACGGCTGGATCTGAAGGTAAACTGTAACTTTCTGTGGTTTCTCATCTACATATTACTGTCTTGACCTGACCTTAAAGAAACGCGTAAAGAAGCGATTAGAAAATGATAGTTGCTTTGATATCACAGATGGACAGATTTATTTATTTGTATAAAAATGTGGGGCGTATTCGGAATGTCACGCGAGGCATCTGACGGTGTCAAATGATCTGAGATTGGCTACGCCACGCCCACTCTTAGATTGAGACATCAATAATGCTGATTGAAAATATTATTCTGCACGAAGTGTAGTTCATTCAATGTTGTCTAAGTTTGTTCGGTTTTAAGACAAAGTTCAAGATCAACATTATGTAAATGACGTGTTTATAATTTCCATAATCTTAAATTTAGTCTTTAAGTGTGTAATGGCGTAAATAATAATAAGAAAATTCCAACTACACCACTACCGCCGTCCTTAAGCTCACATGCCGTAATCTCACATGTAGCCGATTTCGACATCTTGAAATTCTCGTAATCAATAAAACACGAATTAAAAGTTTGACTGCTTGAAAATGCTCTATTATATCTATTATTGATACGTCAAACTCTTGCATATGATGTCTAATCATTAAAAAGCAGTGATTTTTAAAAATAACCCTCTTTTTGTCCATACCTCGGTTGACATGTACCTGCATTACAGCTTCAGGATGGTAGGCTTCTGTTTAAAAATAGAACGTGTTTTTGATTTTTATAGCATACCACGACAATGACCACTTAACATCAGGTGGCCTGCACGCGCAATAGCCGGTCTTATAGCATAAAACAAAAAAAAAATCCAGTCAATAGCCGCCTGGAACTCCTTCTGTACTAACGAAGTAGAGAGGCGTCACAATATATTTTTTTTAAATGTTAGAGTAGCAAACGAACATGCAGTCCGCCTGATGGTCACTACCACCCATAGGTATCCGAATAAATCCCAGTTGATCCAATCTTGGGCAACCGCATATGCTGACTTCAAGTTGCGTTGAGGGCTAAGTTGCTTCACGTATATACCCCTTATAGTGCTGGACTAACCACTTGGCAAGTAGAGCAATTGCTATGGGCTTCATCTTTGAATTTTTTTATTTACCAGCACCCAACAGGGTCTATAGTGATCTACTGTACATTTCAACATCAATAAAATAGGTATTAAGTATTGAGTTTTTTTTACCACTTTAAACATAAGAACCCATATCAAATCAAGGATCCTTGGATAGAATTTGCTACGGGCCCTGCGATAGCTTAATCCGACATTGCTCCCTTATCACACCCCTTAAGGCAGAACACAGCATGACTTAATCCTGCACTTACAAGGCAAACAAGCGAAGTGGTGGTGCATCGGTGTCGAACCACCCACGGATCTACTATGTTTAAACACTAATATAATGTAAATGACATATTTGAAATGTCCATAACGTCTTGCCTTTATTATACCGCATCGTAATGACGTAGGCAATGAGAAAATTCCGTCTACGCCAATACTGTTTAAAAATAAAGCCTGTTTTTGCTTGACAAGGATGCCGCGAAGATCCGTATTTTTCTTCCGTGACCACTTCAGCGACCTTTTCGAAATTTATTTACCTTTAATTTGTACACGAAGAAACATTTATCGACATCTAAGAATAAACCGTTTATGTCATTATGCCTGCTATTACGTTTCAACTAAGAACGAAAGTGCCTTGAAAGATTTTAATAGGTTGTAACAACTTGTGATCAACAGCCCGGTGTAGGCGTTGACATTGAAATATCTAAATAACTTTACATTTATGATGGATTTTCCTTCGATTTTAGGCGCTATTTCAAACATATAAGACTCACAGGAATTGATTATCTTAAACGTTAAATGTTTTAAATATTCAGCTAAATTATGCATCACGAATTTTGAACGGAAATCCTGGTGTAAACAATAATAGTTTTAAAACAATAGAGTAACATTTGCGCGTAATTCCGAAGCCAATATACAATGTTAAAATTTTGATCGAACAAGATAAAGCGAAAATGAATACATTGTTTTTCTGATACCCTCCAGCTATTAGCCTACAGCTACAGATCTACACCTCCCTAATCTGCGCCACTCCACCCGGTCCTGTGCCTTTTGAATCCTACAGTTTTCTTCAAGCCATTTTCTGATACGCTTAATAACATTTAAATACTTCAAGTGTAACTTTGATGTGACTGATTGATTATGTATGTATCTAATGACCCGCGTGGCTCGGTTACTATCCCGGATACGCAGATTATTCCACGTTCGATACCCAGCCAATCAAACAGCTTAATTATGCATTCAGATCTCTGCTCTAGGTCTGGGTGTTTATGTACTCGTGTTTGTATGTATCCGTGGCACTCACGATACAGGGTATCCTAAGGTAGGGTTGTGAGTGTAGAAATCGAGTGTACTAATAGGAAGTCTTAGCTGAAGTCGGCCACTTATGCTCTGCTACTCCTAAAGACTATGTTGGAAAGCCTGGTGTTTGTGTCTCTTTGTGTCTCTTACCACACTGTTTAAACCGGAACACAGTGTTCAACACTGTTGCTATGAGGTAGGAATAAGGGTAGCGGTGGTGCCTCTGATGTCGAACGACGAAAGGTTCTACCACCCTTAATTGCAGAGCGAATCCGCGGTCACTTGATTTGGCAATTCTACATTCAATTTCGTTACTTCAACCCGACATTAGATATGAAATCAAGTTAATATATCGTTTTGAAATATTCATTTATTTATATAGAATATGCAGATAATATATATTCGTATATATTAAAATTTAACGTATTATTTTCGTGCGTTTTCATTTCACGCGATTCTCTTTTAATTATAAATCATCAAACTCATTTTTGTCATTGTAACAAAATTGAATCAAATGTTACTATGATAATAAAATATATAGAGTGAACATTGTTTGGAGATGAAACAATTTATTTTAAATAAATCTCAAATTAAACGCGTAAGCTTTTGAATTAATAATCGTGAATCGAATTGATAATTGAATTTAACTCGCAAGCACAGGAAGTAGGTTTTTAAATTTTGATCTTAAATACAAATAACACTGAAGGTAGATTGTGATGGCTTCCAAGCAATATTCGTGACGATACCACCTAACAAATGTATATTTTGTGGGTAACAAGAATATACGTTATTGTACTATGAGGCATTCCAAATTAGTCCTAGCTTTATAAAGCAGACGTATCTATGATCATATTTATGTCATTATTAACTAAACACTACTGTTATTCTCTGCAGCTTCATATTCCGGAGACCCATTTCTTTTATCTCCTAAATTTTGTGTAGAACTCGTGTGTTCCAAGTTGGTGTATGACGTCCATAAGATGCAGAGGCTATTTAGTTATACGCTCAAAGAAACCAGTTCTATCATAAAAGCACAGGTATATCCATACTAATATTAAACGCGAAAGTAATATTGTCTGTTCGTTACTTTTTGCGGCGAATCCGCTGAACCGATTTCAATAGAATTTGGAGGTAGTTTGCATCCTGAGGAGAGATGTCTACTACATTTTCCCTCCAAAAAACGATCGTATTTATATTAGTATGGAGAAAGATTTACACTTAGTCGCGTTTTAAAAAGTACGTATGTACTCATGAGGTAATTACACGTTAACAGCGGTAGTTAGAGTATGATGTGTAAAGTTATGTGTACATGTAATGTCTCTTGACTTTAGCTCATTTACAATAAACATTTTAGAGTCAGATTTTTCTATAGATATAAAGGATAGCCTCCAATTACAAGGCAGCCTACACTCTACGGTGTTCATGGGTTGACGTGACTACTAACATTAGGGAGTTGCATGCATGACTGTAACTATATTTTTTATAACATAAAGACCCTTGCACACAGTGCCTTTATGGCGGGTTACAATCCTAATACAAATGTACTTATCCTGTACTGATGAACTTGAACTTAGCCCGTTATTTAACCCAGAAAATAGACGCAATAGCATAATTTTGCGTCAATGATAACACTTGTAACGGACTTAACAAGTTTATAATCTTTATGATGCTGCTTTAAAATATATTCTTGTTCAAGGTTCTTTGCATTTATATGTTAATTTGGATGTTTATAGTATGTTTTAAATTGTTACCTAATTATGAAGAGTGTGTAAAACATTTTTAGTATTATGCTTTAGAGTTATATACATAAACAAAAGATGCTTGAGGTAATTAAAAGGGAGGAGAACGGTGTACATCGAAAATAATTGTAATAAACGATTTAGAGTGTCATCACCATCGTCAATCTTTTACGGTCTCACAGCTGGGCATATACATCTGTTCCCCTGGACTTTCCGTAGCTCTACCACCTATTCAATTAAATTAGTATTTTTTTATAAGGGTAAAATACTAATTTCATTAAATAGGTGGTAGAGCTTACTCTCAAAGAAAATACCTCAAGCGATAATCGACGGGTAAGGTGCTTCAGTTATATTTAGAACTTGATAATTTACTAGAAATGCTACAAGTATAAAATTAGTATTCGTTATATTACTAGTAATACTAGTAATATAATTACTAATACGAATTTCATTGATACTAGTGAACGAACGATACTAATAATATTTAATGATTATACTGGAAACTATTTCAATTTAGTCCTCAGGAGCAGAAATACACCGGTTGTCGATCTCAGGTCGGACTTCTTTCCTATTTGTGCTTAGTGACAAATGTTCGTGGGCGAAGGTGACCATTTAACATTATTACATGAGGATACTGGGTCTATTTATTAACACAGTAACTTTCTTATAATATTATTTCATTACGAGATTTCCTATGTGAGTACGCTGGCCTGTGTGTACCATCAAATACAATTTTTCAATTTTAACACTGGATTTATCAAAAATAAATAAATCAATGGTCCTGTATTTGTCCCTACAGACCTACACACTATGTAAACAGGCATATTTTAAGCAAAATGGTTGTAATTTTAAAACCATTGGGAGACCTTTTTATTTATAAGTATTGAAGTGAATTTATTTCAATCTTGTAACCGTTTACTTCATAATATGTCTGTCGATGCATAAAAAACGCCACAAGACCCATAAACACTCAACACCTTATTAAAGAATTCAATATAAAAAACCGGTACAATAACTACTGGTTATTCAATTTTGTCTGTAAATTCCATCAGATGATTCTCGGGATTTTTTGTACGTGTCAATACATTGAGAAATAGTGCCATCTTCGGGGAACCAGAGTGGTCGTTCATCGCCCAAGGCCCGCGAGGCCAGAACATCGTTGCAACTGTTGCATAATGGCATCCGAAGTGTAAGGGTTGCGCAATCCAACTGTCTGACCACGAAAGATTAAATAACGATAAATTTGGTCGAATTTCTCGAAGCATACAAATGTACACGCTGTCCATAATCATCAACCCATTACTGTCCCATTTCTGGGCACAAACCTTCTCTCAGAATGAGAAGGGTTAGGTCCTAATTCGCGATCCGAGACTTGGACGGGTTGATAAATTTCACATGCCTTTGAGAAATTGACAGAAAACTCTCAGGCACATAGGTTTTTCCCCCAATGTGTGCCTTTATCATTAACGTAAGTGATAATAAATTTCTAATTCGCACATAACTTCGAAAAAAATCTTAAGTGCATGGGGGTTTGAACTCCGGACACTCAGCGAACGTTCTACTCGAATACGGACGCAGAATCATGAATTGCTACCCTTGGGAACAAAGTTAGAACATCTCGTATAGGTGTCCGTCCATTAACACGCCCGTCAAATCAGAACAAAACATCGTCTAACACTGCTATTATAAGAGAGAAATACATCTGGTAGTCCTCCAGAATCATATGTCCAATGGTTGTACCAATTTTGATAAAAATGTGCTTCTTGTTATCGCTCAGAGGCGCTTATCCTGTTTCGAATATTGACATCACCTTGTATATGATGATATATCTTTTATGTATACTATTTTTTCTCACAATGACCCTTAGGAACAAAATTGGAATGTCTTGTTGTTGTATCCTTTTATAAATTTTATTTATAACATAACATCGGTTATAATGTAACATCCTTTACGGTACATATGTTCAATAACTAAGTCAACAAATATATACATCGCTAATATTACAATATTTTCCCGCTGCAGTTACTCGACGGCAGTTAAACAAGTCTCTATTTTAATGAATCATTATATTTTAACCTCTGCTATGTTTTTATATCGGATCAAAAACACTACTTTGCATCTTAATACATACCGCATAAAGTTGAAGGTCGATTTAATTATTTTTTCCAAAGTGTGGTAAAGTGGATCGTATTGGTCACGGAATAAAGTCGTATCGCAATGTTGGTCATGTCATTTTGAAGTGAATTTATCATTGAGTGACGTGTATAAAGAAAGTGAGCAAATAAGGCTTATGGAGGGTCATCTCAAAAACATTAAATGTGTGAGTTTTAAAGAGTTATTTAATAAAAATGTATAATTAATAATACGTTTCTTATAGTTTAAAAGTAGTAAATAATCGCACAGTTTACTTGATAGTAAATGGTCGCCACTGCCCATGAACGACAATAATCAATCCCAAATAGAAGTGAAGTCCTGTCTGCTGAAATTGAGTGCTGTAATCTGCTTTCAAGGGTGTGGGAAAGTAGTTGTCAGACCATAGCAACGCAGTTACAAACTTCAGGTACAATTTTGGTTCTTTTAAGGGAGATTGCGGATATGGGCGGCAGTAGCCACCATCACCTGGACCGTATGCTAGTTTGCTCCTTTTATGCCATAAAAAGACAGAAATAAATACATCAGTGATGGTTTCACAACGGAACTTGTACCCAGAATTGAATTAAAATTCTTAGACTTTTTGGATGACCCCAGTGTTGTATTGAAAAAAATATAAATATTAATTTCTGCACATTGATACTAAAGTTAAACACGTAATGAGTTTTTTTAATCACACAAAAGTTGAATAAAAAATCTATGTCATTGACAACTATTCATAAATAATGGATTAGTCAAATGGTTTTTAGATTTTTATTGAGTATTCATACTTAAGACACAAGTGTTGATTAAGTGACTTGTCAAGTTGAATAAAAAATGATAGGCTTCTAAATAAAGTTTATGGACGGATACATATAAGGATGTTGCCAAAAGTATTTATATTTACTATATGGACTTGGAGAACACCGATGTAGTTTAACTGACTTGAAGTATAGACAAGTATATTTAGTTGATGTTATTTTCCTCTATTTACAATTTGTTACAGCAGTGACCGGCGTGGTAAGCAGTGATAGCCTAGTGACAAGATTCCGTCCTCTCATACGAGGAATCTAGGGTTCAAATCCCGTACGTACCTCTAAATTTTCGAAGTTATATGAATAGACCTCTTTTTAAGGTCAATCCCAGGTGCAATGTGCTCCTAAGTACTAAAGAAACACCCCATAGTAATATTTCTGTCTTATTACACCTGTCAAATCTAAACATAGGTCATTAATAGGCGGTAGAACAATAGTTCGTCTAGGGATGTTCCACCCCCACTCTCACAACCCGCGCTGAAGCGATACTTGTTTCGGTTGGAGAGCTGTGGTTGTCAGGTATACTTCCGTATTAGTTACCAGGAGTAGTGACTTATCCACGCAGGGCATC
>DWKL01002045.1:0-13351 GCA_018249415.1 Phareas burnsi | reverse complement strand
TATATATATTAAATCTATTACCTATGTCAAATTCTAACTTATGTTACTATACCGATGATTTCTTATTACTGTGACTAAGTGTTATATTGACAGGCCTAGCGGCTCGTCTCTGGACGGCCAATTAAGGCAAGCCAGAGATTGGAGCCTTTTCTCTAGATTTCTACTCCGTCTACCAGGAACAGGTCCCTTGGGAGCATTGCCACGTCTTTACTTTTTATCTCTACTTCCATTAAATCATTTCAAAGCTATTTTTCATAAATAATTACATTTATCATAATATAAGTTTGCATTTGTTGAGCCTTTACATAATTATAACACCGCTGGCCCCGACCCCACCTATGGCGCTATGCCAACCTTTTGGTCGGGCTCCCCACACAATCTGAATCATATAATTTAATTCGAATACGAACTTTTCATTTAATTACAATACCTAACAAAACCTTCCCGTAGTTATGAGGACGTCAGATGTTTTTATTAAGATTATTTTATTGAGACTGAATATGAACACGAGTTATCATGTGGTGTTTACAACTGCATCCCCGAGGAGGGCTGACGTTGGACGGGCGATTAGTGGTTTAACCGCAAATTTGAACGTCAACCCAAAAAATGGAAGTAATTGAATATTAAGGACGTACATATATGAAGCTTGATATTAATTGATATTTTGAACAATAAAATCATCAATAATAAATAAAATTGCTAGTTTTGAAAGTTACATTAATAAGGTAATATTTATAATGGTAAGTAATTTAAAACGTCCATTTCTCTTACTACACATCTTACTAGACATCTTAGCACGAGCAATCTTTCACAGTAATTGAGGGTTGCTTCAGTAAGTTGGATATACTATAAATGCCACAAATCTCTTAACGCTTTCGCTACACGCCGTAAAGTGGTTAAATCAAATTGTTCGTATTCTTCTGGCTTAATGTAATATAGCCAGAAATAGCCAAAATAGATAACACCAACTAGAGCCCCCTAAGAAAAGCCTTCTCAAATTAAAATTCTCATCAAAATTCAATAATTTTAACAGAAAATACTATATTATAAATTTTCAACATATACTTTAGAAAGTGGCTTGAAAAATAATGTGTAATTTAGTATAAGCCTAGCGTGGCAACATTTTTGAAAGGATTATGGATATAATACGAAAGTTTATGGAAAATTTGGAATAATACAACCTAAACATAAAATTAAGTCCGTTCATCCTCCTATTACGCCTCACAATTGACAATCTGAAAAGTAATAGTAGTATGAAGCCGGTGGCCCCAGACCCGCCACCGACGGTAGGCTCCAACCATAGCGTGAGCCTTCCCCGGAAGAAGATGCAGAAGACAAAAGTAAGAAATCATAATTTGAAACCAAAGAAGCTTAATAAGAAGAGAAGATAATTAGAAGAGAAGATATTATTAAGTGCCTAAACGACCAAAGAGACATTCGGTAATATTGGTGCTTGTGTTCGCAAATATTATATAAGACCTCGAGTCCTAACACTCTTTTTAAACTTCATTAGGATTTAGGATTATCAAGTAAAAAGAGATTAACAAATACAACCAAACCCAATATAGTAATAATTTCAGAACACTTAGTGCTCACATAATGTAGGAATGTTGCGCCACTCTTTTTACCCTTCCTCTGGGATAGTTGGGTAAAAAGATATTAAAATATTTCAACCAAATCAAAGATCGTCATGATTTCAGAACACTTAGTACTCAAAGGTAAAATGTTAAGCAAATACCCAGATTTAAATAAGATTTAAAGAAACAGGGAAGACAGATAAATCTCACAAAACGAAAATGAAAAATGCCGTTCTTTCTTCTGTTGTTTAGAAATGTAAATAATATAATACCCAAGGAAACAAAGAAAATAGTAGCAGAAGAAAGAAGTAGGTGATACCAGATCTACCACCGACGGTAGACTCCAACCATAGTGCGACCCTTCTCCGGCAGAAAATGCTTCGCGGATAAAATTAGATGATTATATAAGACTTGATAATAGTTTAAATAAGTTAAGAGAAAAAAAGTGAAACACGGCAAAGAAAACAAAGAATTTACGGGTTAAGAAGTAGATTTCAAGTATATTTCTGATAAATCTGCGTTTGTCCTAATTAAGGCAGACATTAGTAACATATGATGTTTCGGTAGAAACTTCATATGACCGCTTTCATGACTACATATATTGCCAGAGTACTGATTGTAATGTATGGTCGCTGGTGAACGCGCGTTTATTTTTAAAGTACTTCGAAGTAAAACTTAACTCCTTTAACATAATGCCTAATGTAACAAGTTCAAACGCCATAAAAAAATTCACAAAAAATACATAATAAATTGATACCTTTAAATGATAGACAGATTTACTTAAAGAAAATGTATACATTTTATTATCAAGAAAAAATTTTTTAGAATCGAAATAATTACTGAGGTCCTCTTTTCAATTAATCTTGAACATTTTACTGAACCGTTTATCCTCTATATAGCCAAAATCCACTCAGTAACAATTGATTACTGATATTCGCCTATGTGATACTATAATATCTACGAAATGGAGATCCGACAAGATCATTTATAACGTAATACGATAACATGATACGATAGTAACGATTGTATAATTTCAAAAATACCCACAAAAATTTAAGACATTGGATAATAAATCATTTTATAAGTGAGATTTGAAGACCGGATATACAGATGTTCAATTCAGAACGAGGGCCAATTGTAAGGAACAAGAAATGAAGGAGAAATAAATAAAAGTCTTCAAAATTCCAAAAGACAACTATTCTTTCTTTTGATACCCATTCTTAAATTAATAGAAAGAAAGTAATATGACTAAATACTATAGAATGACCGAAAACGTATCAGAAGAAAGAAGTCAGCAGTTCGAGGCAGGCTACCGACGCTAGACTTCACCCGCACCGCGAAACTTCTCGGTTGGAAGAAACACATAATAAGAAATACTCTAAAGCAAATAATTATCATCTAAATTAACCTCAAAATAAATATCCAAAATCTTTAGGACCAACAACTAAATTCTCAAATTTCTATTTAAGTTTCGTTTCCTTTCAGAACTCTACACTTGTCAGTTTTTTCGATGTTATTGTAAAGTTACATTATGTGATATTTTTATCGTAAAAATGCTATACGACATACGCTGGAGAACTGTGAACTGTGATATTGAGACTGTTCTACAAGCTAATAGTAGCTAAGTACTCTATGGAACGACCTGTCGGTGGAACATTTATGTGGCATAAAGTCCGAAATGAGACATAGCTCAAAGAGTTGCTGAACAGTTGCTGCTTAAAGACAATCAGAAGTGGCAGTGCTTTGGTCACATATGTCAAGAAACGATGGACAATGGGGCAGATGAATTCTGGAATGCAGACCATGAACACGCAATACAGGAGGTGCTTTGGGTTGTTGGGCCAGCGATCTTAAGAACCTGTCTTCTTAAGATAGTAGTAGGTAAGTAGGTAGCAGCTGTGTGAGAACAGCAGAAGATGTCCAGCAATGAAACAAAAGAGGCAGATAAGATGATTGCACTATTAGAAATTTTACTGAACTGCAATTATTTCATTTCAAAATATCGTCATGAAATGCAATATACATGTAAGTGGACAACTAATTAAGAAGGTGTAATATCTTGTGTCGTCAAAACACATGAGAACGACTAATCTGATAAAATAATTAACTTGATTAATAGTAATTGAACAAGAGATCAAAATTTGAAAAATACAAAATATCTTAGTAGGAAAATAATTATTGATGACTGCTTTTGAATTATTACTGTTACATATTTTGCACTCCCCCGTTTTTCAACAAGTTTCTTAAAGAACTGTCCGGTAAAACGAAATTGCTGGTGATCGCATATGAATATTATAAGAACTGTGAATCATCGCTAACTATAACTAGCTAACCTAAAGGTAATTAATCACTGCTATTTGACGTAAAAATCCTAAAAAGTAAGGAAAGATATATGATACTGTGATTAGAATAAAACATTTGACTCATACAAGATTTCGTAAAAATATATTCAATTCAGAACGAATTCGAGAAATAGAAGAAGAATAGAAGTAAAATTAAATGAAATCCTTAATAATGTAAAAAAATACTGGAGCTGATCTTTTAGACGAGCTAGAAAAATAGCACGTATTAAAATTGAAAAAATATAATGGAAGGAAAATTTTGATGGCTCTAAAATCCTCATTGATTTTGGAGCACAACGTGATAGAGGACGAAGGTATTTTAATAGAATTATATGACGACTGACTTCAGAAAGACTCGTATTATTTGCCATCAACGAATAAAGATGTCAACGCTACGAACTTCTTATAAATTAAGATTAATAACGTGGGGTACAGGGGTGGGGGTCCTCTTTACCTGCACTTTTTAAGGAGGTTGTCAGCGATGGGAAAGGATTTTAGTATGCTAATACCTGAAATGATCACGGAGTATATATCGGTATTGATTATTGCACAACTGACAGCTTATAATAAATATTGGGGCAGGCCTTTCCAACGCCAATGACAGCTATCGCGTTGGAGACAATCGTATTCTGTCAGACTGTGTACGCCAAAGGGGTAAATATTCTATAAATGCTGATGATCTGCATATTGAAGTCGGTCTGTATGTATTCCCGGAAGAATTTTGTGAAGGAGCTTGTCATTTTACTAACACTCCGACCTACTCGAGTTATCCGTAGCGACAATCAAAGAACTTAAAATATAAAGTTGCTAGTGATCACAGTAATCTCTACATCTCTAGGCCTCGTCGGCTCTTATTGAAAATCAGCAGTTAGGATGGTTGTTTTTTGTAAAATACTTCGCAGAATACTTTGAAGACATATTTACGGTACGTAATTTTTAGGTGTACAAATGCATAGCCTTCTCTTCCGCTTTCGCCACTAACGATAAGCACTAATCGTACGGTAGCCATTCTCTGCCAAAAGTAACAAGAAAGTTGTGGTAATCGTACAAAAATAATCATTCTAATAAAATAAAAGAGACTAATCTCTTATTGGAGTTATGGAATTGTATTGAAATTAGATTTCAATGGAAATTAATATTTTGTAAGACTTAAAATTTTATACCATCCGCTTATGTTCCGCTTATGTTAACGACTGTTACCAAAGTTATAGTCGGTACTATATACTAGTTCCCGTAGTTGCTAGTGAATATGGTTGGAATTGAAAGCACTGCGAAGTAAAATTGCTTTGACATAATCCTTAACGTAGTATAGAATATTTATGACAGCAGTGGTCTGAAAATGTTTTGGTAAAACTTAATAAAATAGAAAAAAAACTAGAGTGAAGAGGTATATTATTAACATAATACTTGACATAATATATAAGTATAATTGTTTACAAAAACTTTGTACGTAAGATGAAGACGACAAAAAACAAGAGAAAATCAAAAGAAATAATTCAAATTATGAAACATCATAAATTAGTTGGAGAAAAATTCCATACGGCTTTAAAATAACGTGACCATTGTTGAGTTAATTTTGGATATTTTATTTGACTGTTTATTAAATATGTTGCCAAAGAGCCATCCAGTAAGAAGTAGCCGAAAGGTTGTGTTCCCGAATATGCAGTTTATACTATAAAAAAGTGGGACTCCGTTGACATACTCCTAAAAGTAATATAATATGGTGTTTGAGAAAAAGTAATAAGATACTTAGGAATATCGAATATAAAATATTTTGGAAATAATATAAGAACTCATTTTGCGTGAAAGGAAATTCGAATGATGGTACAAAATGTTTCAATTAAAAAGGAGTTTCAAAAAGGAAAAAATGATGAAGATAAAGATGAAGAAGAACAAGACATTGAACAAAAAACTTTAAAATATCAAAACACGAGTGTAATTGGAAGATATTAACAAATTTCTAAAATATAGCCAACGGTTTTAAGGGTTACAGAATAATTACGAAATAAGCTAACCCAGACCTATTACCGAACTTTACTGATGGTGCGTTAATCAATACAATTATAAAAGTCTTGCGAGGTGAAACTTTTTCGATATTGTCTAGAATGTATGTCCATAACATAGGTTAATTGTAAAGTAGTCTACCAAAGCTCACAAGAACTAAGTGGTGAAGAATCGTAGACCTGAGCAAAAATCGAATGTAAGAAATCAAGATGAAGACGACGAGAAGATAAGAATTACTGAGGTAATTAATTATTTAAAAGAGCAGAGTTTGACAATTTCAAAAAAGAAAAGGACGTAAAAGGAGATCAAGAGAAAGACACAAAACCAAATAGTTAAATAAAAGTGTAGAAGACGCCGTTTTTCCTTCTGACACACGTCTTAAAAAAGACTGGAATAAATAAGTAAAAATGTATCAGAAGGAAGAATTCGGTGGCCCCAAACACGCCACCGATGGTAGACTCCAACCATATTATATCGTGAGCCTTCCCTGGCAGATGGAATAAGTCTATGAAAATTAACTTCCATTATAAAGAAAGCAATTTAGAAAATTTTTACATAATTCAGTAAATGAGCACGAAGCTCTGTTGATCTTTGCCAACCATGGACTTTAACCAACTCCAAATAGATTTCTCCAAATCCAATCCAGATGGAACTTCTAGCTTATGTGTTTGTTACAATCAATCTAATTTTTAAATCAGCTTTACCATGCCCTTCAAACCAGAACACAACGGTTTTACTATTTTTATGGCGTAAGTAAGTATAGTCGTCGTGCCGCCGAGCCACATTGATTCTCAAGATCTATAATCACCGAAATCGATAGTTTAGAGATAAAACGTACGCAGACATCAGTGTTTAAATGACTTGTTTTCAAGTATTACTTTAGAATAACTGTTCGTGGATGAATCCAAATAACTGAAAATACTGCGAAGTGAGGTTTCTTAGATATAACCCTCAACGTAATATAATTATTTGTAAACTGATCTAGCGAAATTGAGTAAGTATAATTAATCGTGAAAAAAACAAGAAAAAGCTGAGAGAAAAAATAAAAAGTACATTGTTTAGGATTTAATAGTACCGAATAATTAAGGAACAAAGTAATCAATGACGATTGCCGTTTAGTTAATGTTGATTATTTCACTTTTCCGTCTATTGAATATGTTGCCAAACATCCACTCGGTAAGACTAAATCGCTGGTTTTCGAGCGTATACAATTTAAACTATAAGAACTACGAAGTGGAGCTTCGACGACATACTCCTTAGAGTAATCACAGCAAAGATGTATTTTAAAAAACATCTCATAACAATAAGTACTTAAATACTTGTATTGATATTGGGATTTACTTTGTGTGATAAACAGCAAGAAATATGAAGATTCGAAATTTAGAAAAATCCGAAAATATAAAAACGACGAAGAAGTGGAGAAGAGGAGGACAATAAATAAACCCTTCAAAATACTAAGAGACTGATACCTATTAAAAATAACTGAAAAATTATCAGAAGACAGATGTCGGTGGCCCCAAACCCGCCACCGACGGTAGACCCCAACCATAATATGAGCCTTCCCCGGCAATTTTGTGAGAAAATTAAATAATAGGTACAAGGGTAACCGGAAGGATTTAAAGGTTACAAAATCATTACGAATTAAAATTAATGCAAACATTAGGGACGTCAAACGATTTGGTAGATTTAATATCATTTAGTCGGCCGCTTTAATGATTATGTTACTGAAGTGCCACTCGATAATATCTATTGGCTGACAAACGCACGCGTAATTCTAAAATTCTACTAAGTAGTACTTCCTCGACATAATCATTAACGTAAGTACTAAGTTATTGTATGTTGGCTACCAAATTTCGGGATACTAAGCGAAGGAGAAACAAGACATACTTTAAATGAAGTAATTTAAGTGATCGATAGTAATTAAACGGGGAAATCATTTAAGATAAAAAATATATGAAA
The DNA here is from genome assembly GCA_018249415.1 of Phareas burnsi. Classification (NCBI taxonomy): domain Eukaryota; kingdom Metazoa; phylum Arthropoda; class Insecta; order Lepidoptera; family Hesperiidae; genus Phareas; species Phareas burnsi. The sequence goes on along the minus strand of DWKL01002045.1, from coordinate 5,469 downwards.
CGATTCAGAAACAAAGTATATTGACAACCGCTATTCAGATGATGTTGAATATTTTACTTGACCAATTATTGACTATGGTGCCAAAGTGCCACTCGGTAAGATAAGGTACATGATGTTCACGTATACTGTATTTAAAGAACTACAAAGTGGGCCTCCATCGACATAGTCTATAATGTAAATACTTGCGGTTATTTTGAAACACTTCATTTTGAGAAATAATAAAAGCAGAAGTTTAAGTTTATTTTTTTAAATTGAATTTTTTTAGGGTACATGTGAAAAACATTGGAAGACGATGTAGTACAATTTTAAAATTCAGAACATATGCCGAATCTAAGGGGAATAATGAAAATAATGAAAGATTTATTAAATTAGGGACACATAAAATAAATAAATGACGAATCAATAAGCAAATGATACAAAACTATATATAAGATTCTTAAATGATAATTAAGGTAAGAAAAATCAATGTAGAATGGAAAAAAAAACCTTTAATACTCAAAATGAGCATTAAAGGAACGCCGCACTTCTTTCTGTTACCTTGACTTTAGATGGAGAAAAGGTAACAGAAAAAAGTGGTCGATGGCCCCAAACACGCCACCGACGGTAGACTCCAACCATGTAACGAGCCTTCCCCGACAAAGAACACCAGAAAAGCGAAAGTTTGCAAGTTTATCGATAAAATTTTGCAGAGTTACAAGTAACTATAACAAAAAAAAAACCTTGCGGTTCGTTACCTAATATCGTCTACATAATATTTTATTTGAGTTTACCAAATATTAAATCACTTGTTGAAAGTGAATTAATTACATCTACAGTTTACTTATTTAGAGCACGATATGGGTTGTTATATATTACAAAATATATCGGCTAAACCTTACCTATAATGAAGGTGATTGGAGAAAAAGTTTTCACTTACATTGATTATAATTATGCAATAGAATACCTACTAATATCTTCTACGTGGGAATGTAGTTAGTCTCTATAAAATCTACGTACTTATATATAATCTACGAATATTGTGAAGAATTTAACCTTTGTTACAGCTTTTTATTACGCTTATGATTATTACGACACATTATATATATTTACTACAGTGTCACGTCAATCCTAACGAAACCTAGTTCCATTATTTTTTCTAATATCATGAATAATAACATCGAGTCGTTTTAAACTCTAAAAGTTCATTAACGTTACAATATTGAACGCTTTATGTTAATACGATTAAAATGTATATTATATCAAGAGAATACGAATAATTTATTGTGTAATATCCTTACTATATTATAAATGTCTGTTCGATTTTTGCTATCACGTCACGATTATTCAAGTAATTTTGGTTAAATTCAGGAAACATCGCTTGTCATCGCCAATTGTTTGGTTAAATTCAGGAAACATGTATAGGCTGCAAAAGTTAACATTAAATATAATAATATTTGTAATTCCGGTAAAATAAAAATGTCAAAAGGTGTGTAAATTTTTCGCCAATTATAATAACGCTCGTATTGTATGCCTCGTTTTTCAACTTCCTCTGCTTTGTCACTCTCTTTTCTCTTCTCTCCCTCTCTTTCTCTCTCTTTCTTTACTCTTTCTTTTCTCGCCTTCTTTGAAGTTGATTATATATTAATTTTTATATTAAACGAAGCATTCTGTTACGAATATCGTTATTTGTTGAAATTCAGTCATTGGTTTAGAAAGCTGTGTCAAAAATTACGCCAATATTATATAGGTTAACGTATTTTTATTTTCGTGTCTCCTATCTTGAACATATAACATTAAAGAAGCTACATTTAGATTGACCGTAACGCAATGGGGCGGATTTTTACCGTTAATCATATTTTAGTGATAACTACGGAAACAAAGTATTTAAAAAATTTAAAATATTATATTATAGAAAAAACTATCTTTTTGGATGTTAACTGACTAATTGATGGGGGTAAATACGTGAAGGCATATATCTCGAATATAATATTATAGAATACAGTAAGGACATTACAATGTACCAATTTTATTTAGGACCTACTAGATTATATCAAAAATACTAAAAGTAATCAACCACGTTCGGGCTACATTTCATTTATAAACTATGCATTTGCTGAGTACATAAGTCCTTAAATGTTGTCGAATATGATACAACATTTAGATACAGATTGTTTTTAAATACACATAATCAAGTAAGTCAAGATATATCTTATAGTATGAGTATATATGTAAGAAGCCTATTTTCGTCTTAAAAGTACGAATCTAAGCAATATATATAATCTAAAGTTTTGGTAGCAATCGATTCGAAGATAAATGCTCCGACTTAACTTAATATACCTAAAATGCTAAAGCTTTTAACTTCAAATTTACGAAGCGACGCCAAGTATATAAACAAAGGCATAGCAGCCTTCAGCAACACCGTATCAAATTGTATTTCGGGCCACTGGTACTAAATACGCCATGTTGTTATCTCCGATTTATTACACTTATAATAATAATACGTTATAAAAATAGCTGCGTGAGGAAGAAAATTAAAAATCACGATAAATTATAATCATTTAGTTAATACACTTGAACTCCATTGGACTGCAATTAATTGATATTTATATTTTACAATGCAACTGATTAATATATTACACCGTCTGCCGCGCGGAGTCCAATATCCTAATATCTACAGTACGCGCGCGATCTGATTGCATTTGTGGCCTGAGGTTAAGCGCGGGAGCATCTTCCCCGCCCTTCACACTCTCGCAGCCCCGCAACGTATTGCCCTACACCTTCCGCTTGTCATTCGAAACTGTCAACCCTTGTCAACATTTTGATATTTGTTTTAAAAACTACAAATACTATTGAATTAAGTTCAGTTAAATACATGTTTTATTCATCGCCAAACGATGTGTTTATTAATCTGATGATAATTATGGTTTACAGAATTTATTTCTAATTTTGTGCGCCTAATAATAAATAAAAAAGTTATAATGATTATCATGGTTTATTGAAATCTCAACCGATACTTTTGCTTTCATCAATATAAACAGTAAAGTTACGTGATTTATCGCTATGATTATTGCTAATTAGGTTGCAGCACTGCAGCATTCCTCTAAGCTGCATTCAGTTCGCGCGCGGTCAATACTTACGTAGTCGAATTAAAGAGCGGTACATTACTAAAATTCTATTTTTTATTTCCTCCACATAACATAACTAATTACGTAATATAATCTAACTTCAAAACAACAAAAGATTATTTTCAAAAAAGGCATCGCTTGTCTTTTAAAAATACAACATTGGTGTTACCCGATGTTATATTTTTAAAAGACAAGATTTTAAGAATCACACATAGAAATGTAATTATTAAATATTTTTAAAGTCTACAACGTTACCACGACTAGGTATAATATTAAGAAATTACGAAAATGTTAGATAGTACAGTGTAATTGATTATCATAACGGTATTATAAATATTAAGTCACAAGAAGATATATAGTCAAAGATAAAGACAGAAGATAAGAAAATCTACGGGTTATGATAATATTGTTAATTACAATTATTCGTAGGTCGCCGCCTACACAGCAAAACCTACTCATAAAATGTAATCTACCATATCGAGCCTTTTTACCTTGATCTTCATTAAACATTATGATACGGTTAAATATAGTTATATTATGATTATATTCTACTACGATTAATTGAAGTTATATAGCATAAAAAACTTCATTAAACTACATTCCGTCATATCAATCATATTAATACATACATATACGAATTATCGTAATAAGTGAAGATAGTAGAAGAAATATCAAATATTTGAATCTTTATATTGATTCCTAATTATATTATGTCAATAATATGATACTCGACAAAGATTACAATGAAGGTCACATTTTAGTGATACGATTACATCTTATATATTAAAAAGTTTAAGTAGATTCATCCGACAAAATGCGACAAAATATGTTTTTGTCATAATCGAAAGGATTACAAATGTACAAGACTTCTATAATATAAAAATATAAGAAATTACTGTAAGGAAGCAAAAAACTAATATTCTGTCATTGGTGGTAACATGAACGAGTGTAAGAGTGAGAGAGAGTGTATGAGTAAAATGAAAGATGCTCTAGTTTTTTTATGAAAATCTGAAACACCTTCCATTTGCATATATAAAAGCGGATTTAAAACTAAATAAAAATTTATCAACGAAGAAACCCGAAACACACATCCGGAACCGAACTACCACTATAACCAACCCAAACTCGAGCTTTCCATAGGTGGTCTTACATTACCACCAATAATAAGCTCCAGTGATAATCTCCCGTAGCCTAAAGATTATTTCATTGTTTATAGTGGTAATGGTAAAATGAACAATTCTCTATTGATGACATCTGAAACACTTTCCAATTCTGAAACTGAATAAAACTTCATAAACGATCAATCCAAACGACAAACCAAAAGTTATAATACCATGAAACCAATCCAAACTCGAGCTTTCCATCGGTGGTCTTACATTACCACCGGTAATAAGCGCTAGTGATAATCTCCCGTAGCCTAAAGATTATTTAATTGTTTGTCGTGGTAATAGTAAAATAAATAAAAATCTATTTTTTGATGAAATCCATTTGTATGGAAAAACATAGACAAATCTGAATAAAATTTTGTAAAACCAAAAAATATACATCAGTAGTTTAATTACCAACCCCAAACTCGAGCTTTTCATTGGTGGCCTTACATTACCACCAATAACAAGCGCTAACGACAATCTTTCATAGTGCAAGAAAAATATCAGATAAATGAATTAACAAATCCACTTTAATCCTTCTTAAATTTTTAAATAAATGTAAAAGAAAATCCGCACTTCCTAATGTTAACTACTTTGATAACAGGAGTTAACAAGAGGACGCGACCAATGGCCCCAGACCCGCCACCGGTGATAGGCTACAACCACATCTTAAGCCTTCCCCGATATATCGAAAACCACCTTTAAGATAATTTTTAAGACAATTTTATTTTAAGCCCATTTAAAACATTCAAATTTTTTAGTCAAAATTCTACAAATGTGGAACGAAATAAGAATATTCTGTATAAAGAAATCTTTAAAATGTCGTCATCTCATCTCTTTTGGTAAAAGCAATCATGTCCCATTTACACGTTGTGACTGAAAAACGCTATGCATGATTTTTCGGGGACCATTTTAAAACGAAACTGGGCACATTCGTATAATTTAATTTGATTTGGAGCTTCGAATTGTAGCAACGACTCTAAATTTAAAAACATTTTTAGAAGCACTATGACAAATCTTAAGAATCTGCATAATATCATTTAAAAAAACGTTGTTTAAAGTTAAATTTAAACAATGCATATGTATCATTACTAAATTTAATAACCCCACATTATGCCCGTTTGTGAAATATTATAATATGTACAGTAATATTTTTAACATGTCAAATCCACTACGGTTATGCGAAGACTATAAGTTATTATTAGTTATCGTATTGA
>DWKL01002044.1:0-13352 GCA_018249415.1 Phareas burnsi | reverse complement strand
CATATGTTGCAACATGCCCCCAAGTCATTCAATAGAATCATTATCTTAGAAACCTATAAAATCTATTACAAATTAAAAATCCTATTCAGTTTACATCTTTCTATACATTAACTAATTAAACCCAAATAGAGTTTAAATTCCTTCTCAAGGTCGGCTACATATAGAGGCGTTACCAACCCCGAGCTCTAAGGTGAAACGCCTGGTTTTAGTACTTCTCCCTTATCACACCCTTCAAACCATAATTTAACATCATTGTTACATGACAAAAATAAGTGTGGTGATAATACGTCTGGAGTCGAACCACAAAGGGTTCTGCCACCTTTAAACTATTATTTCGATCTAATTTTAGCTTCATTTACCGCCTAGATCCATAAATAAATATATGTGAACGCTTAACATATCTTTTTTATTATCATTTTTATTGCTATTTATGAGCTTTCATCTAAAGTTTTTTTATATTCTATACTTTACTAAATATCGATTAACGATGACATTATAAATTCGTACAAAGACAATAGGTTACTAGATATATATGTATGTATTAATAAAATGGGGGTGAGGGTGTCATAGTAATAATAATGTAATTGTATTAAATTCATGCAAACATTGAGAACGTTTTAGTGGAATTGAAAATTTTCAAACATCGGTAAATGAGTATGGTAAGCTTTATTATTTTAACACTGGCAGTTCCCTGACATTTTTATATGGCACGGCAGCCATCTTGAATATAATTTCATCATGGCAAAAAGTGTTGTTCCAAATAAAAAGTGAATGCAATAATTCTAAACGAGTTCTTAAATATCATTCGATATAAATTTATTGTATGTTTAAAGATAATGTTTTAATTAATTTTGGTGCATTCGGAGACAATTTAAAATTTAAAGAGATCACCAATAAAACAAATCAGCTGTTATCCGTCAATCGATGTCAACAAAATTACATAATTTTGTTTAGAAAAACAGTGAAGTTTTTATTTTTGAGCGTCATTCAAAAATTGGCAAGCATGCAGACTCTAGCGAAGGTTTTATCAGTCAAATTGTAAAGTAGAAGTGTATACAAAGGTGACAAAAGTGACACATAATTCAGGATTTTATACATTATAATGTAGCCGAAAGAAAATTAGTTATGGATCACAACAATATAATAGAGTGCGGTGGTTTTTATTTTATACACAACTTTGATTCGGGAAACCTCGGACATGTCGAGCGGGTGCCGACAGAGCTCATCGGTGAGTCGCTTCCCGATATTTGATCAGGAAATTCAAAGTCCAATGCCATTCCCGGGAAATAGCGAATAAAAGCCTATCCACTATCCTTAGATTTCTAGCTAATAGTTTATTATACCTATAAACCTGACAGAGAATGATTCAAAATCCATCCATGGATACAAAATTAATTAAAATGACATATTTTAGACTAGCTAAGCTGATTCCTTTAAGCTAATTTTGTATCCCCCAGTAGAAGTTATGGTTTCTAATGTAAACTGCATCTTATATTTTGTCTGTGTGCCTAAATTTAAAAAACTCCTTCATTAATATATTAAGTACAACCCATATATAATCCTCCAAATTGTTTTCTATTCTCAAATTTAAATTTACAGTAACTCTAAAAATAAATACCGAAAGCGAAATCCCAGGGGTTAAAATTCTCAAATAAATAACAAATTAAGTGGCAGTACAATAGTTTGACCAGGATGATACCACTGCCGCCTTCATAATCTGCTGTAAAACAATTCTTGTGTTTCGATTGGTTGCGGGTTGCACTTACAGCGAAGCAACCATCTTAATCTTCAAAAATAGTAACACATTTATGTGCTTTAAAAAAACTTCCATCCTGTTTGAAGTTAGATGTAGGTATCCATGGGCTGCAGTGACTACTTAACATGAGGTGGTCTATATGTTTGCTTGCTACTCCTGAAACATAAAAAAGAAATTAAGAACACCTTGTCAAAACAACTTATAGTCCTCTTGTATAATTCCCAAACTTTGTCCATAGTAGATACAATATTAGAAATTCCAGGTTGAAATTATTATTTATCCATTAAATCATGCATAATGGAAGACTTTTTTATACTAAGAGTGTTAAATAAAAATAAATTTCAGGTCCCGCAGTAAACCCTAAAACAAATGCTACGGAAACTCCAGAGTATGAATTCAACCTATGGACACGGCCAGACTGTGCCGGCACTGAGTTTGAAAATGGGAACCGCACTTGGTTCTATTTCGGGGTACAGGCCACTGAAGCCAATATATTGGTAAGAAAATAATTTAAGTCGAATATCTTTTTTATTTTAGTCTTGATTATGAAGCTGCTATAAGTATAACATATTGACTAAGTTAATGTATTATCAGGTGTTTTTTATGGAGTTTAAATAATATTAAAGCTAAATTTCACTGAAGTTAGATATAAATATAATCACGACAATTAGAATTACTACATCATTACCGTTATATACACTAATGAACAGTAAACAAATGAAGATTTTTAATATGCTTCTAAAGTATCTTCATTATTACCTTATATGACTGCCGGCCTTGTACAATATATTTATTTTCTTAAAAGTCATAATTAAAAGTGTAATGTTTCAGGTGCGGTTGAATCTCATAAACCTAAACAAACAAGGCAAAATGTACAACCAGGGCATGGCTCCAGTAACTCGAACACTGCCTGGGAAGCCTCAATGGGAGAGGATAAGGGACCGTCCAGTTCATTCGGTATACAAACTGTAACATGTTAGGAAAAGTTTTTATGATAATGTACTTAGAAATTTAATTTTTTATGGAGCATGGGAAGAAAGTCATATGTTCTTATATGATATTCCGACTCTTAAAATGATGGAAAGAAAGAATGTGCTTAATCTACTGTTGAGGCGAGATAGATAATCAGAACCCATAGACATCAGTTATTAAGAATAGGAGCAGTAATGTATTTTACATATACAAGTTCTGTAATCATTGGGAAAACTAATGTTAACAAACATAAATATTTTTTTTATAATTGTATAATTTGTTATTATAAGACTAACTTTTTTAAATAGATAATTTGTCTATTAATTGTCTATGAATAAATAGTATTTTAAACCATATAATTCATTTTCAGACGGATGACAACACCTTCACACTGAGCTTCAAATACAGAACATCGGAAAACCTGAAAGCAACTACATTCTTCGCTTTCACCTACCCATACTCATTTGCAGAATTACAAATTGCTCTCAACTCTATTGACCTAAAAATGCTTCCATTACCCCCACCGCAGTCTCCAGATGACATATACTATTGCAGAGAGTGTCTTATCTATTCACTTGAAGGTAAGAATTTTATGCAAATGTAAAAGCACAGAACCAGACGATCTTTGCCACTACTTTAAAAATGTCCACAACCTGTAAGAAAATTATGGGCACTTGTCTGTTCTATTTTACTCCTGTATAGTGATTTATTTCCCCCATACGGTATTATGTTACAGGTCGACGAGTAGATTTGTTAACAATAACGTCACATCACGGCATTACAACCGAAAGGGAAGAACGGTTAAAGAATCTGTTTCCAGACAACCAGGACAGGCCATTTAAGTTTCAAAATAAAAAGGTTCTATTGTCTTTTATTTTTGACCATAGATATTTCTATCTTTACCATTTCCATAGCTACCACAGACACTTTCAATCAGTAAAACTTTACTTTGTATGAATCATACCTTTATATGTACCAGCATCACAGGATGGTAGGACCCTTCCTAGTTCGATTCTGGAACCGCCACCGTCACACCTATCTACTTTGTAATAGCAGTATTAAACGCTGATGTGTTATGCTTTGAAGGTTATAGTAAGCGAGAGATACTAATATGAGGTGTTCCAAATTAGTTTGGGTAAAATTGGTAGAGTAGAATTTGCAGTTGATCTTAGAACTTCAATCTTATATGACGTTAGATTTGTGACCACTTAACATTGGGTAGCTTGCACACTCGCAAAAAAACTCACGCAAAAAATGTGTTTTCATCTACAGATAATTTTTATATCGGCGCGGGTCCACCCGGGGGAGACACCGTCAAGTTTCGTTTTTAACGGCTTCCTAAACCTTCTGCTGACGAGAAACGATCACATAGCGGTCCAGCTGCGCAAGTTCTACGTGTTTAAACTGATACCTTTTCTGAACCCGGACGGTGTGGCTAGGGGCCATTACAGGACGGACACGAGGGGGGTTAACTTGAACCGAGTGTACCTCAACCCTTCATTGATGTACCATCCGTCGGTGTACGCATCGCGAGCGCTCATTAGGTAAGTTGCTAGAACAGAAACCTAAATTCATCATTTAGATGTCTCCCCTGCCGAGAATTGAACCTGGAACACTGCGTGTTAGACCGTTATGATTGCCGCTGCGCTACGCGGATCGTAACTTATAATATTATTGTTAATATATTATAGCTTCATACCAACCTCTACATATGAGGAAAATTGGAGCGTCCCTAATTCCAAGATGTAAAGTGGAGCTACAAAATAAGAAGGGTTAGGTCATAGTCCACCACGCTTGTCATGTGCGGAATAGTAGACTTCACACACCTATGAGAATATCAAGGAGAGGAGCCCACCTACAGACTGCTCCCCTCGCAATGTTTTCCATCACCATTAAAGCAAGTAAAGCAAAGAATCTCGTCGCAGCCTCACTCTTAACCGTCTGCATAGCTTAAATATAGAGACTGCTAGTTAAATATTAAAAAAAAATGTAGTGTGACTAATTATGTACAGAGTACAATGGGGTTGATACGTACATTAAGTACACAACCCTCAAAACAAAAAAGTCCAAATAATAATAATATATTGCTAATACGCGCACAACTTCGCAAATAATCATACGTGCATGCCTGAGTTCAAATCACGGACAGCCGTGGTGAGAGTACGGAATATTGCCACTGGGCTATCACTGCGCCCGGAAGCAGCTTACCCGATTTCGACTTATACTTACAGAATGGAGATATTTTTAATTTGTGGCTTATTTCAGATATTACCATTTCGGTTCTGAAAAAGAGGAAGACCCTATATGCGACGACAGCAAGAGTTTCACATCGCGCAGCATACAAAATATCAGTGAGAATACCGAGGTAAGTCGTTGTCAATTTGTCGTTGATAATTGTGTTTAAACTGTGATAAGATTTAATATTTCAAAACATTTTTGTAGATAATTGACACGAGGAAAAAGAGCGCAACGACATCGCCGTACAGACGCGAGAAGTCGGCTAAAGCGATATCCGTGGACAAATCGTCTGCGACCATCAAGCAGCCATCTTCAGAAAGTACGAGAAAGGACGTGAAATCGTTAAGCGGAGAAGCATCCAACTTGGCAGAACAGGTGAGACGTCAGGGTTAAAATCTCCAACAATTAATAGAAAAACATATGCAAAGTAAGTTTTTTGTAGCAAGTGAGTGAGCAAGAGAAGAGTAGCAAGTGGGCGCGCTGGCCTGGTGTTAAGGAGTCACTGCGGCCCGTGGACACCTACATCTATCTAATAGGATTGAAGTCCTATTTGAGGTTGTACGTAGATAAGTTACTATCCCTGAGGACTAAGGTGGTTGCGTCTGAATAAAAACGCAACATAAAAATTATGACGTTCTCTAATATGTATACATTTTATCAAAATTGCTAATCTAATTAGCACTTAAACGATAACTATTTGTAGGCGCTTGATTTAATTACAATACATATTTCCATTAGTGGCAATCGCTTAGATCTTATCGGCTTTACACTCGAGCTTTATCGAAAGTGTCGTTAAATTATTTTGTATTGTACCGCAAAAAAGATTACCTCCTACTTTTTTTTTTGTAAAATAATAAGGGAGATAGATAATGAATGACTTTCAGCATTTAAGTATTGATTTATAAAAGCTCGGTCATATATAAGCAACTTTAACACGTTGACTGCGGCGCTAATATTCGAAACAATCCACCCATGCGGCGATAAACACCGTATGCGCGCGAGCCGCACGGGTGGCGCGGACAATAAACCACGACAGGTGTGTTTGCCGCAGTCCGTGTACCCAACCAAATTATAATTAATCAAAGTAGACGAATTTCGGTTCACATCGATCAAATGTTTGATCTGCTATGCTTATTGGATTGGATAGCCTATTCATCATCACCATCAACGCATCGATACCATTGCTTGGCGCGGGTCTCGTTTCAAAATAAGATGCATCAGGCCATAATCCACCACGCTAGCCAATTGGTAGACTGCACATATCTTCGAGAACTTTACAAAGAATTTCAGATGTGCCACTAAAATGATTGATAATTAATTTCTAATATGTACATAACTTCGAAAAATCAGATTGCGTGCGAGATTCGACCCCTGGACTTTGAGTGTGAGGAGCCGTAATCTTAACTAGGCTATCTTTGCTTGTAGTCTCCATTACGTAACGTGACATCGCTTTCCGTCTCGTCTCTAAGTAAATTTAAAGAAAGTACATACCACAGATAAACTTCAAAACTTTGAGTATATACGAGAGATTTATAATTAACCTATTTTAATAAATAATAATAAATAACGTTGCACAGCCCCACATGGAATTCCCTATGCCGTGGATGCCATGAACAGACAAAGACATTCAGAAAGACCCAGCCCACAATTCTAAATTCATCATTTATATGTGTCTCATACCGGGAACCGAACCTGTAACTCCTTGCGTGGCAGACCGATATGGAGAGCACTGAGCAACACGGATCGCCTTATTCTCTACATCCCTAACGTCTCTATCATTTTTGCTAGGTGTACGACATGAAACTCCAGGAGATGCCGTCCCAAACGAGCGACATGTCAGCCAAGGCGTCGAACTCCATCGCGGAGACAAGTTCGCTGTTGAACGAAAATGTTCTGCGCACCTGCCTCGGCTCCAACGTGCACCTGAGCACCAGCGAGGAGCTCAACATGCAAGGGAGCAATCCCTTGAAACCCTTGAGGGAAACGTTGAAGAACAGCATCAGCCTGCTCATGGAGTCTACCTCTTCGGTCGCTGGGTAAAAGCTGCACGGTCATATTCGTTTAGTACATTTCTTTGACGTTCGCATGCAAATATTATGTATGTCATGGAAGTAGAATGCAAGCATGCAACCTGCTTAATGTCACTTTTTACGTTTGAAGAGTAGCAAACGAGCGTGCCGGCCGCCTGATGTTAAGTTATCACTGCAATCCATGAACACTCACGACTAACCTCAAACATAACTGAAGTTCTATCTGAGATCGTACATAGACGCTTCCCTACTCCTGACGACTAAGATAGTCGCTTCGTTGTTAATGTGCCCGGCAAACGCACCGCTCCAACCGATACAATGGCGGCGGCGGTGGTACCTCCCCGAACGACCTATACCTCTACCAGCTATTAAACTGAATGCGGGTGTGTCACAGCGACAGTAGGTGCGGGCGCGAGGTGCGCATGGGCTGGTGTGGCGAGTGCCGGCGCGCCGTGCGCCGCCTCGAGCGCTCCATGCCCGGCATCGCCAGCATGGTGCCCGGCTACAGCGCCACCGTGGTCAGTGCTCACAAATAAACACACAAGCACTACTCATTTAACTTTGTGCTCAATGCTCGTTTACCATGTAACACATTGACTTATCAAACACACACGTAGATTACGTGTGTAAATAAAATACACAAACTCGTTAAATGTTCTTATGGTTCATACAATACACTGACTCACAAAATACTCCCGTAATTATCTTACCAAATGACCTCGTAGCCTGTTATACCTCGTAGTCAACTAAGCATATTCTGTTAGTTTATAAAGAAATTATAATCCTACGATTGTCACAACTTTCCCGTAACACATAGATATGATTCGCTAATTTATCAAATGCATCATGCATCTACAAAGTAACTAAATATACTTGTCACTTATATAATAATGCAACCGCGAAAACAATATGTTTCTATGTATTCGATTATAATTCGTACAAGGAAATGCCCTCGGCAATATTTTTCAACAGCTATTTATGTTCTTTGATATGGATGGATTTCGTCACGAGCCACTTCACTGTCATCACCTTAATGTTCTTAGCTGGTCAGAAATAGGACCCTCTTTGACTTATAGTCGTGTTTATACAATTCTCTTGTCACATGTGTTGTGGTATATATAAATATTAATGTATAAAAATTTAATAAATATCTTTATCGTTACACAGGTACGCGCCGACTCACCGACTTACCATTCGATTGACGAATACAGAGAACACCAAAGGCAACAAATCGACGACCAAGAACGAAAGGTATTGAATAAATTAATTATCATAGGTATTACATACACTATGTGTAGGGCGTCACATCTCAATCACTATATTATCTGGAAGGCCGTAAAGAACAAAGATGAATTGGAAATCATGACTCAGTCTTGTTATATGTTGCAGCATTTTCCTGCTGTATCCTGCCACTCTCTAACTTATTTTCATAGTTGCTTGCGGCTCTCACTTGGCCACGTGATTGCAATTTGGACGCGACCAACTGTCATTTGTACACAAGTGACAGTTTGTATATTTTCATTTATCTTTTTATGTGATCCGCTTATCGTGTCGTGATGGCGAGTTTGTACAATACAATATACTTTATTGTGCATACCAAAGAAAACAACACAGTAATTAACACAAAATAAAGTCATTTACACAAAAGGCGGTCTTAACACTAAAGCAGCGACCTCTGCCAGACAACCTTTGGGCGGTAGAATGAGAATGTAGAAGCGTTGAGGTAGGATGCATTGCTAATAATATCATCCTTAGTAACATAAGTGATTATAAATAAAATATAATAAATAAGTTGAAAATTAAGTAACTACATAAGCAAACCATAACAATATAAATATATAAACATATAGTTGCCAGACTATGATTAACAGTACCAATAAGCATCATGAAGCGGTGAAAGCGCCAGATAAAGGTTTTATTTACATTATGTAGCGGGATTTGTTTAGCTGTGAGTTCAGGGATTACTGACACACTGGATATTCCCTTGTCTTTACACTGTTTATTTGTTACAGCTTCAAGACACAGAAACGTCACAGGAAGGCGAAGAAGTATATTTTTGCACGAATTGTTTCAAGAGATACGTGATATCAGAACTCAATGAGGAGATCGTTAGTGTGAGTTTTACTGATTACCTTGTATTGCGTGCGAGTGTGCACGCCACCTACCACCAGGTGACGTGCGCGCTCGTATGATACTCTTCAAATGTAAAAAAAAGATACAAATGTTACCATGCACTAATTTTTCCTCGACTGTTGTCACCACTATATAGGGATATAGTCTGCTGCTGTCCCACACCCATTTGCACGTATCCAATGAGACATACACGCACACTAATAACACTGCACACGAGATACACTGCAAAATTACTAGTACTCACATTGAGAAACGCGTGTCTGTGAAATCACATTCCATTGGCATTGGCATGACGTCATTATTAGATGAACGAGCAGACATTTGCCTGACGAATCATGACACACGTTACTTTTAAATTACCTTTTAAATAAGGTTTTGCCATAACACGTTGTACTCAGTTTAGTGCGCGTCAGCCACGCCTCCTTTGCACTTATATAGTCTTATAATATTATGTTTCCGGCTCAACTCTTTTTATGTCCCTCTGCTGGGCACGGCTATCTCCCCACAACCTGCGGGCCAACTCGTTTCGCATATAATCAAACCGTTCATAAGACCTTCGACAAAATCTAACGACTGCGATCCAATGATAACAACTGGCTCCGGTATTTTAGAAACACGGAAACGTGCATGAAATTTAGCTACTCGCGGTCACCTGTACAATTCCCGACCGCGGCAAGCGTTGCTAAACTTTGTAGATCGGTTACGATGTGGGCAAGCCGCACGGCTGTTCGCGGTCTAGTTCTGCGTCACCCCCGTGTGAATGTTGTAGAGCGTGGTGGAGACGGCGTCGGCGCTGAGCGCGGGCGGCGACAGCGGGGACGCGCGCCGCCCCGCCGCCGCGCAGACCGACTCGCGCGCCGACCGGGTGGGTAACCTGCTACACCTCCTCGCTTCCACACTAACGCTATACACGGCTTTTTAGGGTTCCGCACAAAAAGAAATCCCATTATTAAACCTTCTTGTGTTGGATGAATTTGAACGGCTACATCAAACCAGGCAGCCGGTTAAATTTACACAGAATGAATTATTATGGCAGATTACCTAACAAGTAACCTTTAGTTCGCTAGTCCTACTCGATTCGGGATCCGTTCTTATTTTCGCTAGTCTTACTTTAGATCGGGTTTTATTTATATATTTTAACAAGTTTTTAGGGTACACAGTAATACTATATTTTTTATATCACTTTGTTGACTCGTACAGTAAAAATATTTTTTTGGTTACCAATCCGCCAATTTTTCTTTTATAAAATAAACCAAGAATAGAAAAGCTTTTTTACTCACTACTAACTACTACATGTACATATACGACAGGTATATTTTTGTCATAACAATGTCTCAAGTTTAAAAAAATTAAATCAATATAATTATAACAAAATTTATTGCAATTGTTTTTTTAATATACTTCTGGTATATCTTAATATATAGAACAATCGATTGCTTATATCCTCTTAACAATAAATGTGATACGTATATGGAATACCAATATTACATATATCTTGCAGCAAACATCGCCACTGAAGGAGGATAAGACGAAGGCGCTCCCGAACAAGCTGCTAAAGAAGAAGGGCGCCGCCCCGCCGCCGCCGCCCCGCGCGCCCCGCGAGCCCCGCGAGCCCGACTCTGGCCTCTACCTCTACATAGACCTTCACGGACACGCTTCCAAGAAAGGTAACCTTTGTATATTGAGAAATCTGCTTGTATTCATATAAGGACAATTATCTCCATCAGTCTGCATTGGATCACCGTGGTAGAGTTCCAGGAGTTCCATAATTCGTCCGAGGAGGTACAACCACTGCCCTCATAATCCTTAAGGAAGCAATTCTTGTGCTTCAGTTGGAGAGGTACGATTGTCGAGTACACTTACAGTGAGGCGACCGCCTTAGTCCTCAGCAGTGCGTACGTACAACCACCACCACTGTACACCACCATCTATGTAGAACCACAGATAGGGCTTTTTAAAATTATTTTATTAAAGCAAAACAGCATACAAGCCACCTGATATTCACTGCAGCCCATGGACACTTACATGTAACCTCAAACAAAACGAAGTTTTATCTGAGGTTGTTATTAGTAGTAGTACTAAATAGTTAAACTGTAACGAATTTCAACTTCAAAAAATTAGGGTTACGTTCGGGTTCGAACCCCGGACACTGTAAGAGGCCGGGATCATAACCACTAAGCTATCAGGGGATATCGAGGGACACTTAACCATTTAGTATGGCTCTAAGCGTCAGTTCGCCCGACAGGCATATTCATGTACGGCAACCACTTCGAGGACGTGGAGCGCTGCGTGGAGTGCATGCTGCTGCCGCGCATCATGTCGCTCAACAACCTGCACTTCCATTTCTCCTCCTGCAACTTCACCGAGCGGAACATGTACCTCAAGTGAGTCATTGTGCTCTTCGACCGCGACCCAAGCAGGGCTACGTTTCTCGAGTGTATCGTCATTGCCGCTGCAAAACCACCAAAGAATCACCAATAAACATAACAAGAGAGTCATTAATAAACGCTTTCTACACAGCCCCACGCTGGGATTCCCTGTGTAGTGGGTTCCGTAGACATGTACAAGACGATTACACGAACACCCAGGCCCAGAACGGAAATCTAAATTCGTCATTTAGATGTCTGCCTGGCCGGGAATGCAATCCAGAACGCCCTGCGTGCCAAACCATTATGGTAACCGCTGCGCCAAGCGGGTCGTCTTCATTTTCATTTATAAAATTTATTGAGTGTGTTCTTGAAGTTAATTGTACGTATATATTATTCACTTGTATTAGGTTGTTAAATACATTTGATTTCTTTCTTTATATAAGAAAAATAATTCGTGAATATTATCAAATAATTTACCAAACTAATTTTTATCAAACAAATGTTTATCCGATTTTGCAGCAGCAAACATAGCGTGAATGTATAATAAGTATAACAAAACATCTAATAGTGTGTGCGTGACTGTGTCTACGGACACGTGATAGCTTGTGTGTGCGAGAGGGGTACTTGATAACATTTGTAGCTTACATGCTGCCTTGACGGGTGGTAGAACTATAGTTTGACCGAGAAGGTATCACCGCCGCATCCACAATCCGTGAAGCGATTCCTGTCTTTCGGTTGGAAAGGTCTGGTTGTCAGCTACACTTACAACAAGCCAGGCGACCATCTTAATCCTTAGGAGTGGTGACGCATCTACGTTACTACCTTAAGTCTTATTTGAGGTTAGACGTCGGTGCCTATGGACTACACTGGCCACTTAACATCAGGTGGCCTGCACACTCTTGCTTTTTTTTTATAACTAAACCTAACGAAAAGGCAAGCGGGCCACCTGATGAAAAGTAATCACCGTCGCCTGTAGACGATATCATAGGAGTCACCACCGACTTTGAAGGAGATCTTTTGCGCCTTTTTTGAAGAGCCCCGTGTCATAGCGTTCCGGGAACACCTCAGGAGGAAGCTCGCTCCACATCTCGGACATACGCGGGTAAAAGCAACGTGAACCGTGGAAGTCTGCCGCGGAGCCAGTTGGTGTAGGTGAAACCTCATCCTTCGGTAGGTGATGCGATGGAAGAACGGCGACGTGGGCACCAAACCGAACAGTTCCTCGGAGTACTCGCTACTACTCTTCAAACATAAAAAAATTGTTCTGTGACTGATACATTACGCCGTCGCAGGGACCGGCGCGACGGCATGTCGCGCGAGGGGTCCGGGCGCGTGGCGGTGCTGAAGGCCACGGGGCTGGTGCGCTCCTACACGCTGGAGTGCAACTACAACACGGGCCGCCTCGTCAACGTGCTGCCGCCGGCGCGCGACGCGCCGCCCGCCGGCCCCGCCGCCCCCGCCGCGCCCGCCGCGCCCGCCGCGCCCGCGCCCCCCAAGTACACGCCGCACATATTCGAGGAGGTAAACCCCTTCGAGCAGTGATAGCCTAGTGGTTAAGTTTCCGGCCTCTCATCCTCGATGTTCGGAGTTCGAATCCCGCACTCATCTCTGATTTTTTCGTAACTATATGCGTATACGAAATTAATTATCACTTGCTTTACGGTGAATGAAAACATCGTGAGGAAATCTACTTCTTCATAAGGTTCTCGAAGGTGTGTGAAATCTACCAATCCGCCATCAGTTAATAAGTCAGCGTGGTAAACTGTGGCCTAGCCAGTGGGACAATAATGGGTTGATGATGATGATAACGAAGTCAACTGAATCTGTTGTTAACTAAGCAACATATATTCGATA
>DWKL01002043.1:0-13352 GCA_018249415.1 Phareas burnsi | reverse complement strand
TACTGCAAAGTTACAGCTATTTTTAGGGGTAGGTGACAGCACTTTTGTGTAAATCCTTACTGCAAAGTTACAGCTATTTTTAGGGGTAGGTGACAGCACTTTTGTGTAAATCCTTACTGCCAAGTTACAGCTATTTTTAGGGGTAGGTGACAGCACTTTTGTGTAAATCCTTACTGCAAAGTTACAGCTATTTTTAAGGGTAGGTGACAGCACTTTTGTGTAAATCCTTACTGCAAAGTTACAGCTATTTTTGGGCGTACATGGCAGCATTTTCTTAATAGGTATCCTCTGAAAAGTTGCAGCTATTTTTAGGTGAAGGTGGCAGCACTTTCTTTGTAGGTTTTCTCTGCGACCTAGGGTTGTTGTATTAATAATAGTTAAGTAGTGAGCATACAGTTCACCCTAATGTAAGCACACAATGTGCATACATCAGCTAGTGGCAGCTTTCAGTAGTAGTGGATATGATATGATAATAGTTGTTGTAAACTTGTTAACCTAGCCTTGGAAGTTCTTTCATTTATATTGTTTTACAAGAGTACACAAAGTTGACCACAATCAAGTAATAGTACACTGATCGCTTGCAGGTGAAACGGTGTGCCGGCTGGAGTGCGAGCACGTATTCCACTCTGGCTGCATCCGGCCGTGGCTGCGGTTGCACGCCACATGCCCTATCTGCCGACGCTCGTTATTGCCGGCTTCCGCAACCACACCGTCGTTCGCCAACGTGGCCACGGTGGCCACCGCCACACCCTTCTTCGCATCCGTGTCCGCCGCGACGGACGCGGCGACGGCCGCCGGGTCCCCTGCCAGCGGGTCCTCCAGCTCCGGTACACCTAATCCGTTGGAAGCATCCGCTAACGCCATCAGTGAGCATATGCACTAATATTTCTTTGCCTTCAGCGATGCTTTATTGATATGTAGATCATCATAGATCATCATCATTATTATCACAACCCATTACTGTCTCAACGAGTCTGGTTAACAATGATCTGCCATGTTTGTTGGCCAAGCCATGAACCAAGCCATGAATAATGCCGATTTGCATTACATTATAAAGGCAAACATTACTACAGAGAAGTAAGAAAATGTGTATAATATTTTTTCAACAACTTAAGTTTTTACTTACCATTATAACATATTAAATTTTCACCTAATTGTTTTCATAACTGCTTGTATTGGAATGTTTGGTATATTACACAATGTCTAAAGACAATGACGGTTATGGTGGTAAGCAACTTTAAACATCTAAGGATCATCAAAATTTTACAGAAATATATTTTTTTGGACATTTAGATGTTACTAGACCTGGTGTCTATTTGTTACTATGTCAACGTTTTTTTTTCTCGTAATTTAGTGATATGGCAAATATGTCACCTGATGGAAAGTGGTCACCGCCGCCTATTAACATTTGCAACACCGCTATCGCCGGAATCGCTAATGCATCGCCGGCTTTGAAGTAGAGCTCTTTTTGCACCTGTTTTGAAGAGCCCCATGTCATAGCGTTCCGGGAATACCTCAGAAGGAAGTTCGTTCCACATCTTGCACGTGCGCGGTACAAAAGAATGCGCATGATGTGGATGGACCCTCATCTTTTGTCGAGTGGTGCGATGGAGGAAAGGTGATGAAGGCACCAAATAAAATAGTTCCTCAGAGCACTCACATTGTAAAGCTGGTAGAACACGCAGAGGGAGCCTATGTCTCTCCGTAAGCTTCATTGTTCTAGCCGATCAGTATTTCTTGGGTCGTTGAGCGTTGGCCAGCGACCAGAAAGAAAGAAAGTGAACGAACGCGCATACCACTTGATGTTAAGTGACCACTGCAGCCCACGTATATCCACCTCTAAATTCAAACATGACCGAGGCCCTATCCCAGATCGTACCTAGTTGCGTCACTACTCCTGAGGACTGAGATGGCCGCCGCGCTGTGAGCTGTCGTTCAACTACTGTAATCTATAAAACTCTAATGATAATATACGTTATAAGTTTACATAATTAAGATATATTGCGTCGCACTAGCTTTGCATGTGTTAATGCAATTGGTTATTTAATTGTAAAAATATGTATGTCGCAGGGACGTCGATCGCAGCGGCACTCCCGCGCGTGCTGCTGCGCCGCATCGTGCAGCGGCCGGCGCGGCCCTGCCCCGCGCACGGCGCCTCCTCCACCTCCTCCGCCTCCAACACCTCCACCTCCAACACCAATACCTCTAACTACGACATGGACATCGACATGGACTAGGATCCGGTGAAGAGTGCTCGATGAGTAGTGCGGCTCGTGTCGGTGTAGTGCGGCGGTTCGCGATCCCTCTACGTCCAACACCTCCAACTACGATATAGACATCGACGTGCACTCGAGCCCAGTGTGTGTAGTGAAGTGTGCGGTGTGTCGGTGTAGTGCAGTGATTGCTAGTGTATGTGTGTGACAAACTTTGTACTGAAATGAGTTGAAATCTGTCCATCCGCTGTATATTAAAATTGTAACATATATTTTGTTGTCGATCTTTAATCAGGAGGAAATAAAGATACAGTCCTCGATACGAGTGTAACAAAAGACAACCTGTATATTGTACAAATTTAATTACCATACATGCTATATTAGAAGATTAATGGATTCCTATATTGACTAATTTCACGGTAGAAATGTATTCACAGAGAGCTAATATATTTTCAACCTGTCCTCTCGGGGATGTGTAGTTGTGTAAATCTGTTCTTTAATGACCGAGCAATAATTTAAGACTGTATTAAAAATCCATCTACAACACAAATGTTGCAGAGAATCAAAATTATTGACATTTTTATCTACGTGTACAGCTAACAAGCCACTCAAATAAAGACACTCGCAAACATATGAATGTAAATGACTTGTCATGTTTATAGTTTTATGGCACATAGAACTGTATATCTTTTAGAGAATACTATCATTGCATCAATGTTACTGTAGAAAGAAAAATAGTTTGCATAATATAACATTTTATTTAGATAATGCACCACAAATAATTGGATGACTCCATGTTGCACGCCTTGGTCTTGTATCATACTGTTTTTACATTCATTATTTTTGAATAAAATGCCTCATCAACCAAGGTGCAGCAACGGTGGGAATCCATTGTTTGTGTGCATATAGTTAAATATTTAATATTAGTTTAAAGTGTTAATTCTTAGACCTGATATATAAGAGACTTGTCTTACTGATTGTTTGAAATGCATAGTTCAAGATATTTATTTTACAATTTCCCTTCTCAATATATACTTTACTAGTTACATACAGTAATATTATAATAGTCAGGTTGAAAAGGTTAATATATATTACTATGTATGTAAAGTACAGACACGTGACTGTAGATTTCATAAAACGTTTTTGTGTAGCGTCACTAGTGATGGCTAGCTTTGAATATATTGATACTTACTGATTACTTTTTAAAGAGCTCATGATATAAGTTCACTTTCGGCCGGTAAATGTGGTGTACATTTTGTAAATATACTTGTAACTTTAAGTCGTGCAGCTGAAACACTGAGCTTTTAAGGATATTCGTTCGGTGTGATACATTTTGGAGCTTGTCAAAAATATATAGTGTGCAAATGATAACTTTGCTGGTTTGAATTTCGCAGATAACAAGAGTTCGCCCGATGTTGAGTGCTCGGGAAAGTTTTTCTTGGGGAAGATATGAACATTATAATTTTTAGTAAACTATAATTATGCTATTGTATAATATATCTTATTTGGAAATTATACGGTTAGTCAAATTTCAACCAAAGACGATATAAATATTTATTATTGACAGATTGCAAGACGATGAAAAATATTTTGGAGATATTTCCGTTTTGATTTTATGCTTTTTTTTTTCTTTTATCAGATAAACTGACCGGACAGCAAGGTACTGGACGTCAAATATTTAAACGGAAATGTTATGATGGTCATAAATTATTCCGCAAGGTGATTCGGATGCTTCAGCGGGCTACCCGGTTGGTACTTCCCGGCACCTTGTCACCACTCTGCCATCGGGAGACTCTTGTTGCGTTACTATGAAAATACAACCGAGTTAAAACGAATCGTAAACTACAGTCCATGCGTTTTCAAGCCCTCGGCATATTAGGCACTTGCGTTTCGATTGCACCGTAGCGTGTTCTGGATAATCTCTTTAAACATTTTGGTCTACATAGTTGGAGCATAATGTTCATTTCATAAGCCGAACTCTCGACTAAAGTATATTTTTTACGGCATAATATTTTAATGTCATTTTATGTCATATTTCCTAATAGTTTAGATTTGAGCATGTTGTGTTTATATTGGATAAGAATATAATATAGTATTGGTTTTATATAGCAAAATCTGTGAATGAAGTGAACTTGTGAAATGCGAACTATTTTTTAAATAGCAATATTATAGTTAGCGATGGGTTAAGGCATGCTATAAATAGCATGTACCGTTCTTGCGAAGTGAAAAAATAAAATATCTAGACTCAATATTTGGATGGAGCCAGGATTTTCAAGTGACTGATGTGGTACACCATAAGTGTTATCTCAGAAATTCCTGTACAATTTTACATGTGTCATACAAATTTCACTAAATGATTTCTTTGTATTGCGTGTATGTCTAGTTACTTGCTCAAATGTACAAAATATGTCATCAGGTGTCGAGGATAACATGTTTAAATTATTTTATTTTTGCTTACTATAATGTATTAACATAATGTGATAGTAATTTAATCATATTAAAATGGATTTTAAACTTTTTCGACTATCATTCGAACAAAATAATATACCTGAGATATTTAGACGTAACAAAGTGAAGCAATTATGTTGTAACGGTCGGAGAGACCTGCAGCGAGGCGATCGTTCCAGTCCACGGGCTGCAGTGACGATTTAACATCAGGTGGCCTGCACCCATTTGCTACTCTTCAAACATAAAGAAAAATAAAGAAATAAATAAAATGGAAAAATTATTTACATATTTTATATTTAAAATATAATAATTAACCTTTCGTTCAGGGTAAATCTAAGAAAGGTTTGGGGATGAGAAACGGGCTCAAAGTATTGCTAATCTACTGAAGATTTTTGTATAAATTGCCGCACCTTTACATTTGAAGAATGGTTGCGATTCATGCGAAGCATCATGGCGTGGTGCGGTGGGACGGTATATTATAGCAAATAAAAATCCATTTCCGTTCGTGTATTTTTGATACACGATTTTAAATGTATGTTAATTTGCGATCTATTTATGGGTGGCATTTGCATGATAGCAACTTTACCAGTCGTTCGACTGGACAGATGGCCGATCGATACTAGGAATGTAGTTTTTATATTTATAACCTTTTTGCGTTTGGGGTTTTCGACCGAAAGTACCAGGCGGTCAGTGGCTCGGGGAGATCGCACGCTCAGGTGAGCGCGATTAGCGGCAGATGCTCTAACACGTGCGCTTAGTCGGGTGGGTCAGGTCGGACGCTCATTTGCTCGATAAAGAAACACCTGGGTCGTAACGTTGGCCGCTGGTGCCGCGAAAGGTGTGATCCGTAATCTATGTATCTACTGCCTCGTCTAGCCGGTTAAGGTTTATAGCTTTACCGTCCGCAACCATGTTATTTATTGATCCATTTATAACTGTCGCATTTATAAATGAGTAGATTCCTCACAAGATCATATAGCCCCGTGGCTTGCGTAGATCATAACCGATCTACGTATTTAAGCAACGATGGGCGCGACCGGGCTTTGGGTGACCCCTGGAGGCTAAATTACGTGCGCGCTTCAGTGCTTCGGAGGGCATGTTTAGCTGTAGGTCCCGTTTGTTATAATCGAATAGCAGTCTTTAAATCTTATGGCGCAGGCCTTGTCTGCGGTTTGGAAACATCCCACACAAGTCGCCTACTAACCTCCACCAATCCGCAATGGTGATGCGCGGTGGAGCATGCTCCAGGCCTTCTCCAGTTGTGAGTAGAGACATGGGACTTTTAGTGTACATAAAAAGGGTTATAGCCAAGGTTCCTTAGATGCTTAACATAATACATATCTTCTCATCGAAATGAATTAAATTTTAAGCGTAAATTTTTTTAGTAAACGAACATGCCGTCCAGCTTATGACAAGTGGTCACTGTTACCCATCGACATGTGCATTCAATTATTAACTCCTAGTAGGATTGAAATTGTCTGGAATCGGCCACAGGTCCGTTGTTACCCTTGAGGACTAAGTTCTAAGGCCAAGTTTAAGTGCTTCTCCATTATCAGACCACGCAAACAAAAGCGTGTTACGCCATCGTAGTAAGGCAGTAAGTAATAAGTGATAATGCCCCCGGAGTGGAACTAAAAAGGTTTTTACCAAATTAAAATAAAGAGTAGGTAAATGTATTTCGTATTGTTATCCTTATATTTGTTAATTTTATAATTCGATACATTTACTGCCTCACATTTATTGACAAACATTTTGGGTGTGCACTCATAATTTCGGTCTTATTTCTAGACACCGATTGTCTAGAAATTAGTTAGAACTTTGGTAGAAATATTGTTTGAGGAGGTATCACCGCCGCCCTCATAATTCACTGTGAAGCAATATTTGTGTTTCGGTTGAAGAGGTGTGATTGTCAGATTCATTTACAAGCGAAGCCGCCGTCTTAGATCCCAGGCGGAGTGTCGCATTTACGTACAACTTCAGAAAGAGTTGTTTGAGGTTTTACGTCGGTTCTATGTGCTGCAGTGTCCACTTGACATCAGGTTTGCTACTCTTCAAACATAAAAAAGATCACATCAGTTATCAAAAAAAAAATCTTGAGACAGCTACTATTTCTTCGCCGGTGGTCCGAGACTTGTGGCTACTTCGGAAGCAAACGAAACCGATAATGTTTATTATGAAACCACTGTGCGAGTAGGTAACCTTAATTTGCCCCAAACTGGTTCCGATTTGGTCAGCATCCTTCATGTGAGTCAGTGCGGTACAGTTCACGCCATCGAGCCGACCTTCTCAGCAGCTGGCCGCACTTCGCTGGAGGTCTCCGAGACGGCGTGTCGTTGACTCGATCGCAGCTGCCCTTGATTGCAGATGGCAAGAAGACGCCGAAAACTAGGCCATATTACTGCTAGTCATATTTGAATATGGACCAAAATGACCGGTGCCGGATTTTAAGTCAATATCATACTTATCTTATACATGGTCGATCTGGATTATACTTTGGTATTGATATGTTAAAGACATGATGAGCAGTGATAGCCAAGTGTATAAGATTCCGCCATCTTACGTCTGGTGTCCGGGGTTCGAACCCCGCACGTACCTCTAATTTTTAATTAATAGTTATGTGCGTATTAGAAATTCATTATCATTTGCTCTAAGTGTGAAAGAAAATACCATGAGGAAACTCATACATTTGAGATTTCTTGGCCATCGTGGTGGACAATGGCCTAACCCTTCTCATTCAGAGAGGAGACCCGTGCCCAGCCGTGGGATATTAATGTATTGATAACGATGATGATGATAGATATACTAATCTAGTGTGAATTCTGGATGAAACCTACCTTGATTATTTCATGCCTTCAAAAAACCTTAAGATATTTTATTTGCCACTTTAGATTTAGATACCACCATTATCAAAGATGGCATCATCTCTGCATAAAGTCCTCATCGCGGCCAATGTGAGGAGTCCAAACATGATTTAAGTATATCCGGACCGAGATACTTTGGCCGTCTCCATCAACAGATAAGTCAATTTACCACTTAACATTCTTTGTACCGCATGCTCATTGGCTAATTTTATTACATAAAAGTGAAAAATGAAATAAATCTAAAATTAACACCATTAACAATATCTTTAACTTTTTTAATTTGAAAATTAACTCATAAAAAATAAAAATGAAATTATTATTTAGTTATCACCATCCTAGCAACTCTCAAATTTTAGTTAGCCCGCCCTATACAGTATGGGTGTAATTAAGGATAAAGACCGATAACCCTCCTACCTCTCCCTCTCCTACTCCAGAATACCTACTTCCGTAGTCCTCATCCATAAGATAAGCAATAAAATTTACATACAGTTTAAAATATAAATACACTGTATAGGTTTATATAAATTCACTTGCCAGATTACTGTTTTTGTATTCGTTTTGTATGTGACTAACTTATAAATGAAGTTGTCGGTACTATAGTTACATGATAGCTGAGGATCGAGCCACGTTCGATACTCATTTTAAGGTTGCATCAATAAAAAGAAATATAGCAATGTTTCCCTTCCTTTTCAAAAGTTTTTATTCCGTTTTATATTTTTCTCTGCCGTTGAATAATTAAACGGCTAAACACGACATGGGGACTTCCGCAAAAATAGGTTCCGTGGTCCCAAAGATATAATTGTGACTGAAAGGTGGGTAGGATAGGGCGCAATATTGTTACAAATAAAAGAAAGATACAGAACGATACATACTCCCTTGAACGATACAGATAATATTCGATAAATATTGCATACGATGGTACCTATTGTAAGTTTTTATTTACAAAGTGTAATATCACATTTAGAACCTCGTTTGAAAAACATATGAATAATTTAAGACAAAATTCTCCACATTTTTACCGATCATAGTTTAGGAATTAGACCAAATTGCTTAAACAATGAACACACCCTATGTTGTAGTAGTGATAGTTACGGGCTTCCGGCGTTCACGCTGGGTATTCGGGGTTCAAATCCCACAGCCTTGACTATGCCAAGTCATATGCAGGTTTGGAGAGGTGGTAGAACTATAGTTCATCTGGAGCAGTGCAACCGCCGCGCTCATAACACGTCGTGAAACAGTTTTTGTGTTTCCAGCATGTCAAGACAGCAGTACTAAGTTGTCACTATTTGCTAAAATATCTCTGTCAACTAAACCAATCTTCACATTCTGACACTGCATAAATTAATTTGATGGCCACTTTTTGTGACTTAAGGTGTGTTGGGGTTCTAATTGGGTCAGTAGGGAAAGGAAGGGTATCTGCCCCCCGATAAATTTGACACTATGCTATATCTTCGTTGTGCAAATTCCAACCGGAACGGTCGAATAACAATTTAGAAAGTTGCCTATTTTATTTCGCGATATTATCTTGATAGCATTTAAAATTTTACTACAATATTGTTTGTAGATACATTTATGAATGTTTTTGAGGTTTATTTGTTTTTTAGATAATGGTGGTGAGTTCGTTTTGAGGTACGTAATAAAAGACAAATGCACTTTTTTTTATTCCTTTTGTATATAATTCTCCGCAGCGTCTGTTTTCTGTCACAATAAAAATTGTTGAAAATATTTATATATTTTTTTATCTTTTAAAAACGAGATTTTATATCTTTTATCTTGTGCATATATTGTAAGCACTCATTCTTAGTATATTCGTTACTCTATTTCGATTAATTATAATGTAATTTATAATTACTATCCGATCTTGCAATAGGAATGCCAAAAATATATGATAGAACCTATCTATAGATACCACATAGAACGATAGATGTGTAGGACGAGCTTGTGAAATTCAAATGTATAAATAATACAGTGCATTTAAAACATGCTTTCTGTTGTTTGTTTTATTATTTATTTTATTTTTCTGTTTATTATGTTTAAATATTTGAAAGAACTAATGAAATGACATACGAACAAATTACAGAAAGTCAGAAGAATAGCATTTTTTATTGATTTTATTGCAGCGCTTTTAAACGTAAACGAAGCATTACATTAGAAGGTTAGATATCTGAGAATTCGTTTTTTAAACGCAACTGATATCTGCGGATAGAACTTTAATTTTATATTTAATATCCTACTGAAGCTTAACGAGCATCATAAAGTTGATATTAAATAGTCCCATTCGGCGAACAACGGCACGGGGAGCGCAGGTCGATGTCGGTCGGCGCTTCACCCATCCGTCGGTAAACAAACGGCCGGCGCGGGCGCAGCGCAATTAATACCAAGGTGCGTGCGCAGCTGACGCCGCACCTGCCGCCATCTTTAGCATTTCTTTACCTTTTTTTCGCCATCATTGGCCTATTTTTTATGGCGCAAGATGGCAGCGCAGCTGACGCGAGCGTTTTAAAAAGCTTTGTTGTCCATTTATTGTCGTAATCCTTGAGGCGATGGTCTAGGATAATAAGGATGGCCAGCTGTCTTGCGATTGAATAGTTTTAGGCCAGGTGTGGGTGCGGACACGTGGTATGTAGCTACCTCGAATCTGATGTCACAACTTTTGTTCCTTTTGGGTGAATAATGCATAACGAGATCTATTGATGGCATGACTTCAAAGAGATAGAATGATCTTTATATCATACCTTGGTTCCATTTGTTCGTAGCCTCCATAGACACGTAACTAAAAAGATATGCTCGAATTTATTAACCTCGAATAAGTAAAAATTTCTAAAAATAATTTACTAAATCCATTGATACTAATTATTTTTATTAAATTGAGATAGTAAGATTGAGCGGTGACCAATAAACGAAACCAATTATCTATATTAATAGTGTTATTAGTAGTGATAATAATTATTATCCTTAAATGTTTTCATGCTTAGACAATAAATAAAAAAATGACCAATATTTTACATTCGAAGATAATTTTTGTTTGTAGACATTTGATCAACAACCTGTTAAGATTGGTCTAAATGTGTTAAGATTTAGCAACTTGTTACAAAATTAGCCCTACAAAGTTACACCGATCGATTTAATGACGATTATAATTTGCCATGAACTGACATTGGTAACAATACGGAGAGCGCCTACATATCTGACTCGTTTCGCAACATTGCAAAAGTCCCTTGACTTCGGTTGCCCACCTGCTTTTGTAATTATGTGCCTACATACTAATAATATAGTCGAGTGTTTACGTGCTGAGAACAAAGGAGAAATTGGACCAGACCTTTCCAATCCGCACACAAAAACATAAGCTCTTTTACGGAAAATTTAAAGTTCATTTTGGTGAATCAATTGACCGAAATTAGTGTTGTGTATTGTGAAACAATAAAAGCAGAATGTTGAATGTCAAGTTACACATTGAATCAAATCAACATTTAAATTTCCTTTCATGATTTAAAATCATAACTCTATTTTTAAGTTATACCTAAGTTTAGGGTACTTATAGTTCTGTGCCTACGTTTGGTGTTTTTTTAAAGTTTGAAGAGTAGCAAATGAGCTTGCAGGTCACCAAATGTTAAGTGGTCATGAACCCACATCAAACCTCAAACAGGATTGAAACCCTGTCTGAGGTGTTACGTAGATACGTCATTACTTTTGAGAATGGTCGTCTTGTAAATATAAGCGACCACACCTGTCTAAGCGAAGCACAAGATTGCTTCTTGGCGGATTGTGAGAGCGGCGGTTGTACAAATCCGGTCGAACTATAGTTCTGTCACCAATCTTACCTATATTATTTATGATTGCATTTGTGAATTAATTAGTTTGTTTATAGTATTCTGTATTATTCTTTATTATAGCAGTTCTGGGTGTTTAACATGAATCTATTAATTCACGTAGAGTAATTTCAGAAAATATTTTGTAAGTAATTTGATTAAGTGGGTAACTAGATCAATGTTGTTTTTAATTAACATTCTTAGTAATAATACGTATTACAGACTCAAATATTTAACAATAACTGATGATTTGTTTACTTTACCTACAATTGTAATTACCTATCGGCGATCCGCGTGACGCAGCGGTTATCACACCACATTGCCACGCGGTGGTTTCCGGGTTCGATTCCCCGCCGAACGGACATCTATATGATGAATTTAGATTGATGTTCTGGGTTTGGGTGTTTGTATACTGGTCTTGTATGTATCAATGGCATCCACGACACAGGGTAGTTATCTTATTGCGGGGCTGTGGATGTCGAAAGCGTTTGTTTAAAAAAAACCGTACCATATCAGTTGCCGCGGAGATAGTTTGCAGTTCGATACCCAGATAGGTGAAAATCGGAATGATCTAATTCAGACGTTTGGAAGCTTGTATGCCAAGCGTGTCTATGGTTATTAGGTGTATGTGACACCTGTGATACTCACGGGATACTCACGGGATACTCACAGTTATACTGTGATATTCACAGTTTGAGGATGTTGAGTGTGTTTAAGTATCAATCGGATTTAAACGATGATCCTGTTCACAATTTTGTTGCACTTAATGTCGCATATAATTTAATATTTAACCTTCCATACTTCTAATTCTTCTTCGTCGTTCCTCATGATTGAGGGTCGTGACCACCAAAAGTTGTGTTGTGAGTCAGGGCTCTCCAAGATTTTCTATTTAGGGCTAGATGGACTGCCGCCTGGGTGTTGCATTTGAGAGTCTCGAGGATGATATCTGTTCACCGGGCAGGAATTCTGCCTCTGCCTCTTCTTCCCTCAATAATTCTAATTAAGCAGGTTTCATGTGATTAGTAAAAACATCTAAAATCTTTGTAGTAAAATAATAGCCTTCTATACTCATACTGCAAAGAAAATTTGCTTTCGGGTATTTTACCCGATTTAGTTTCGAATTAGTAAATGAAGAGACATTTTCAAAAAATGTTCAGAACATTCCATCTCATTACTTATCGCCTTACCGAGTTCATTGCAAATATTTTAACGAGTGTACCTACATAGAAAGTCAAAGAAAACATTTTTTTTTTTATATAAGGACATATATTTTCATAGCTTGCTTTTATGACAAGATAGTTAATAATAGTACAATTTTTTACATTTTAAATAGACAATAGACTAAATAAATATACATACGGGTTTATAATTATAAAGACGTACTCTGATCCATATCTATATAACACTTTTTGAAACCGCTCTAAATCAAACACCGTTCCGTTCCATGGCGTAGCGTGTGCCCCATGGATCGATGGTAGGCCCTCGGAGGAGCACCCTTGTCGAAACTAGGTCATGCACCCCCATGGCGCACCCTCGCTACCAGGGCATTAGAAACCGCCGGAGGTGTTTAGATTTATACATACTGGAAATGGTATATTATATTTGGTCGAATTTTATCATAAAACGTGCGTGCATCCCCGTGCGCATTGTTTTAGGGTAAACGGAAAAAAATCGGTGATTGTGTCACTGTATGTTATAAATTTGCGAATTAAATTCGTTAAAATGGTATCAGCCGTTTCCAAGATACGTCATACAGACAAAGAGAGGCACAAAATTACAAAAAGGACATTAAGTATATTTAACGGTATATTGAAAATAAGTTGTAAATGACGTTCTTCTAAAACCACAGATGGAAACATATTTTATTCATGTTTATAAATTATTATAACAGAAGGTAATGAGACAACTGCTTCCAACTATTTGAGTAATTTTGCCCGCGGCTATTTCTTATAATATCTACTATGACTATGTCTGATTGGGATAATATTTTAGTTAATTTAAGAATCATTAAACGATGTGCA
>DWKL01002042.1:0-13355 GCA_018249415.1 Phareas burnsi | reverse complement strand
AGATTAAGTGTCGATTGAAGAAGTAAATCCAGGCGATAGGCAGTGGCGCTCTCTTACGAAGTTTCTATCTACTGTGGTCACAACACGTCAAGCGCGGTGACTACGAAAAATCGTCTATGGGAAAGGCCTATCTCCAATAGTGATGTGGTAAGGACTAAGTATTTGAAGGTTTTAAAGATTAAAAGATCTTTATTAAACATGTAACTTGACATAAAATTTGACAAACTACTTGTCTGTAAATAACTGCAATCGTTGAAAACCATGTGTGTTAGGATGGATCCAGCATCAGAAAAAGGTAACCTTTCACGTTATCCTCTTTGGGATATTTTACTAGACACGAAGGTAGGAAATAAAACACTACAAGAAAGCTTGCCATTCATTGGAATTATATCTGTGGCGGTTATGGTTAACGGTAAACTTGAAAGAATGTTCTATTTCTTTTAAAAAATATCCAGGGAAAATTGGTACATCTGGATGATAATGATGATTTGCGCCATAAAAAAAAATATCTTTCACGTATTTTTTCCGTGGCCAAGATTCAATAGGTACCTTTGAATTTACCGTTTGGCTCAGTGCCTGGAACACCCAACGTGGATTGAATACTAGCTCTGTGTTTATACCTATGCCTCGAGCTCGATCAACATGTGACCTGGTTCGCTTAAATATATCTAAGCCTATTTTAGTAGGCTACCTAAATATAAAGTGTGTACCAACCAATAAATAAAGTGGTTGTTTTCATGTTGGATAATTTCAAAATAACAGTAATTTTCTATTACCTATATTATTTTCCAGCTTTATCTAAAAATACAACGATTGACGCGATTATTTTCGTTGGGCATAATTTTTTCGTAATTCGTATTAAGTAGGTATATATTTTATAGACTGTTAAGATAAAAACTAATCAACAAGAACAAACACTAAGAAATATTTGCGGCAAGTCTAAAAATAAATGTATATTCAATATTTTTTGCCAATTCTTGCCTACAAACTAAAGTAATATGGGTTTCTTAAACCGAGACGAATTAGGTAGCTGTTTGTACTTATTCAGTAAAATTTATTACTTGGTACTATATTATAAAACTGAATACAATATATTATGAACATTTTATACTGTCGTCTGCCATGTTATAAATTATTAAGACATTCGCCTTAACATTGGTACAAGACAGTAGTTTATAAGTACAAGACTTTTTAAACGTGTAATGAATTAGTGTTCAAGTAAATAAAGATAAGAAAGTCCTTTGTTTAGAGTTTTCAAACATTACATACGACATGTTATTATCGCGAAGATTTATCATTGATAGAGGTAATAAACACAAGCTCTATTGCCTGCAATTTAAATAACGGGAGAGCCATAGTTATTTTTATAGCATAAAAGAAATAATAGACGGTAGATCTATAGTATGAACGGGGAGGTACCGCCATCACACTCACAATCCACCGTGTAGGAGCTTTTATATTTCAGTTGTGTTGTCGACACACAAGCGAGACGACCATCTCAGCCCACAGTGACGTATGTACGTACGACCTCAAACAAAGCTTCAGCCCTGTTTGAGGTTAAATATGGGTGTCCATGGGCTGGGCATGGGCATGGGTTTAACACCATGTGGTCTGCACGGTTGTTTGCTACATTTCTAACATAAAAAAGCAAATGCGCGTGCGACTCACCTGATAGTGAGTAGTAACAATCGTCCACGGGCATTTGTAATCAATCAAATGAATACGATTGTTTTATTCAGCTAGGAACTTGGGGTCGGCCAAAGATGCGTTGCTATCCCTGAAAATAAGTTTGGATGCCTTTTTTAAGTATTTTCTCCTAACCAATCCAGAACCCAGCTATGTTTAAGACTGCTGTTTTAAGACAGGAATAGGTATCGCAGTGACGCTTTCGGAATTGAGCCACTAAGCGTTATTTCACCTTTAAATACATATTTTAATTTACGTAAATTATATCGATATATGCTGGTTCAGCCAACATCAAACAAAATTTGAGTTTTATTTGAGGTCTTTTTTTATGTTTGAACAATAGCAAATGTGCGTGCATGCTACCTGATTAAGTAGTCACTGCAGCTCACTGACATCCATATATAACTTAAACAAAATTGAAGTTCTGTCTAAAGTTATACGTAGATGCGTCGTAGTAAAGCTTTTATTATAAAGCTTTACTCCGTAACAGAAATACAAATCGGCATGTAATTCGCATGTCATGACGTTAAATTCCATTGAAGTCGATTAGATGCGTCACTAAACCTAAACACCATTAGATCCAGAGAACAGCGGCGCTACTGTCCAAGACAGAAATGGATATGACGATAGTGCAGTCCTCATTAAAGTAAAATAAATTCAACCACCCTTAATAAAATGACGGCCTGAGCAAAGCACGCAACTTTTTGGCGGGCTCTGCTAGATGTGTCGACGATGATAATAGATTTAAGACAATAACTTCACAAAGAATTGATTAAGCATAAAATCGTAAGTTTATTAGTGGGCAGAAAAGAGCTGGATTAAGATGATGGTGATGATTATAGTAGGTTTCGACTTGATTAAGAATACAGTTTAAATCCTTTTCGGGAAGAAAGGAGATGCATTATGATCACGGAATGGAAGTTACGAATCGATTTGGTAATAACAAAGTCTTAGTTATTTATGGCCATAAAAACAGCGTTATGATGTTAATGAAATTTTACGCATGAGATAATTACGAATTGGTTAACAATAGAGTCTTTGGTCCGTTTGCGGGTAGAAAAGATGATAACGACTCTTCCGATTTCATTTCAGAAGGGCCCTCGAAGAACATTTTTCTATTCTTATATTATTAAAATATACATATGTAATCTATAGATAATATGACTGCAATGACTGCAACTAAGTTCCACTGCGACGCGCGAATCTTTCCTTACTACTGGGGAAGGCCCGGAGCATACTTCACTACGCTGCTCCAATGTGGATTGGTGGAGATACGGGTTAGCGGCTAATCCCTGCCGGATGTCTTAAAACCACCCATGAGACATCTGACAAGGTTTAACGACTGCTATACGACAGCATGAAGTGCTTATGAAATTTAGCCACCAGTGGACATCCATTCGACTCCCGACCGCGCTCGACGTTGCTTAACATTGTAGATCGTTTACGATCTATAAAAGCGACGGGGACATGCGTGCTTTCTGATAAAAAATACCTTAATAAATTTACCATTTTATAAACTAGACCCTACAATACCTACGTGTTATTAAATATTACACATAATTTGATTCACTTAACGTACTAGCGATATTGCAAGAAATAATGACCTCTTCTATGCTTAGTTTTAATGTTAACAATATTTGTATACGGTTCAGTGTTTACCAACAAAACAAGGACAGAATTCGAGTATCACCATAAACACACTTGAAAGCACTTTCAAAATACTTTAATGTCGAGAAACCACCAATTTGTTCTCTAAATGTCCCCTTTAAAGTTTTTATAAAACTGTCATAGAGATGTTATTTATTTGGTTATTAAGGGTGGTTCCGAAGACGGTGCCCTCATAAGAGGCCTTAGGTTTCATGTTGTCGAAGCCCATACAGATTGCCATTGTTTCGACACTCATAACCCCTTTGTATTGTATTGAAAGTGTTGTAAAAAATGTGGACGTAGACAAACAGATGCTTGAGACATTGAACTGAAAATGTGAGTTTAAAATTATTTCGCATTATTATGGCACGGAATTAGTGAATTACATAAATAATTAGTAAGTCAATTAACATACATGTTGATAACATGTTGGTTTTAAATAGCTACTTAGGTTAGCTACGTAGGTTTCTCTTGGAAATTGCACATCATAATAATCTACACAAATAATGAAAATTTAAGTGTATGATTTTGAAATAATTCTTATTCGCATGATTATGATACTATAACAAACATTTTATTTATTTTATTTTGTGTGTTTTACTCTATATTCTAATCTTTGCGTCGGTTGAATCGAACTTAACGATATTTTCATATGGAGAAAGATAATTTTACAAAGAGTAAGAGGTTGCCCATGTTATTCCTTTTACTTCATTACCTTTTCAGTGGAAATAGGGTGAATAGGAAATAGTGAAGTAGAGTCAAGCTATTTTCGTGAGTAATTTAACTTCATCAACATTTTAATAAAATGTTTTTAAATTATCATTCAGGGAGTCAACTTATCGAGTACAATATTGTCTGTAATCCGACTCTACATTATTCACCTATTTCAGTGCTTTGTGTTATAACTTAAAAATATTAAGAAATAAACCCTTCTCTTAATATTACTTTTCTG
Organism: Phareas burnsi; assembly: GCA_018249415.1. NCBI lineage: Eukaryota > Metazoa > Arthropoda > Insecta > Lepidoptera > Hesperiidae > Phareas > Phareas burnsi. The sequence goes on along the minus strand of DWKL01002042.1, from coordinate 9,070 downwards.
ATTGAAGCAGAATTATTATGATAGGCAACTATCGTACTTTTAATTTTTTGAGTACAAACTGTAAGCAGTCTCTACTGCTTATATCTCTATGTTGACATAGTAATAGTGCTAATGTTGATTATAAAGCATACAAGAATTGATTTATCATACCCAGAACGACGATGAAATATGTCCAGCATGATCGGTTAATAATGGGAGAAATTGAGTTTAAAGTTACTGAATAAACAAGAAAGGACATACTTACTAATATAGTTAGGTACTTTAATATAATATTTTTTACATGAAGAAAAATGGGTGAACAATTTTTTCTATCCTATTAGATACAATTTTATTTTTTTAAGCTTATATATCGCGAATGAAAAGAAAAATTATTGAAATCATAATTGAAAATGAAATAACATGTAGCTACCATATTCAGAATACAAATAGGTAATTAGTTTACAGAAAATTAGAATATGAAGTATACGTTTACGATTTTTCGAAATCAAACCGAATTGTGTCATATCTACTTTCAACATTGACCAAAACTAAAACGTCTCTGGGAAAATATTAATGTTTAAGATAATTAAATTTCTTAGTCAATATTTTGCGCGTATTACGAAAACTCCAGGCAGCAAGTTGACTTGAAGGTTAAAGACCTTAAGGTGGGCATCGCCGTGACCTTCATGTAAAACAACAACAAGCTTTGAATGAGCTCAACTTGACGGCTCTACTCTCAGCTATCAGCCATCCACGAAATATAGTAGAGGCGACGTGCTACTATCTACTGGTTTATTTTAGGTCAGGTAAAATGGAATACGTGGAAGATAAGAAATCATTAACATTTGCGAATTTTAACTTGAAATTATTTAAAATAAACTGCCTATATTAGAAAATTCTATATTGACATCAATATTTCAATAGAATGTTTCAATATCAAACAATGAGTAGGATGTAGAGTACGGAAGGTGGTCGCGACGCTTCCGCGGCGGCATCTAGGCTCATATTGATTGCCGGTGACATTCTTATCAATACACCCCCGGCGCGGCCGCTCCGCTCGGCGCCCAAAAGAAACAGAAACGTTTCTTCGCGCGCTCGCAGCGCAACGGAAAAAAGGGCGGAGACATCGCCGCGGCGTCGGCGTCCAATGGCCGCGAGCGCGCGCCGGCGGGCGGCCAATCGCGCGGCGGCGCCGGGGCGGGCGCGCGCACGCGGCCGCGCCCTCGGCCCGCTCCGGCTTTTTATTTATTGTTGCGCGACACACCGCGCGCGACGGGCGTGTGATGCGCGCATAGAACGACCGACGAGCATGGAGTCCGCCGTGGACTCAGCGTCGACCGCGAGCGAGGTGAGCGGCTCCTCCGGGGGTTCGCCGCGGGTGAAGGCGGCGTCGCCGGCGCGCGCGCTCAGCCCGCCGCAGCTGCTGGCGCCGCGGCTGCCGCTGCCGCCGCCCGGCCTCGGCCTGCTGGGCTCACTGCAGATGATGCACCACTCGCCGCTCGAGCTTATGGCGGCGGCGCACCACCACGGCCCGCCGCGCTACGGCAGCCCGCCGCCCATCTCCACCTCCGACCCCTCCGCCAACGAGTGCAAGCTGGTCGACTACCGTGGGCAGAAAGTGGCAGCTTTTATCATCCAGGGTGACACCATGCTCTGTCTGCCGCAAGCCTTCGAGCTGTTTCTGAAGCACCTGGTGGGCGGACTGCACACTGTGTACACGAAATTAAAAAGACTGGACATAGTGCCGCTGGTGTGCAATGTGGAACAGGTGCGCATTCTGCGCGGGCTGGGCGCCATCCAGCCGGGCGTCAACCGCTGCAAGCTGCTCTCCTGCAAGGACTTCGACGTGCTCTACCGCGACTGCACCACGGCAAGGTACGTCTCATCTACCTAGAGTCATTGCAATTGTATCAGTGGATGTGATGTTTAGTTCGGTCAGGTTTTTGTTTAGATTTATCTCAGTGATCGTGATGTGTGATGATGTTTTTAGTGTTTTCTTTTTCGATATTTCGTTCGTTTCTTTTGTTTTGTTTATTTACTTGCGCCCCGACCTGCATTTATTTTGGTTTACTACCATATAAAAAATCTCTTAGTAAAAAGTTTAAGAAAAGTTAAATGAAAAATAAACTTTATATTAAATTTGAAAATCTCACTAAAAATTAATACCTATACCCATATTAAATGTAATTATACGGTACTTTAAAATTCTCGATTCTCCTACCAGAATAAATAAGCCCTGCCAAATTAAAATTCGCTGACATCTAATACGTAGTCAAATTTAATGCAGTGTACGAGTTACCCTCTGTATCGGTGCACAATAGCGTAAAGACAGCCCCGGAGGTTGCGTGCCGACCACGAGGCGTGTGGGAGCCACATCTCGGACGAGGAAGCCGCCCGCCATTAATTTTTCACGTTTTAATACGCGCTAAACATTTCCACTGGGTTAAATATTAAAACGTACTTCGGCGACGGAAGGGTTAAATCTCTGTTAATTAGCGGCCGGGCGTAAATATTTGAGTAGTAATTTTTACAAACGCTAAAGTTAGATTAAAAAATCTTGTTTTGTTGCGGGAGCGCGCATCGGTCGTCCGGGTAGGCCTATATAGCGGTGCCTTCCCCGAATGCGATTTTAAAAATGTAATGTCCGCAGCAACTGCGCGTTTGGGATACATAAAGTTAATTTTTTTCGGTCGTACTGACGCTTTGTGTGGGTAATATTTAATGACTGTTTATTGGTGAGCGGAAAAGTTCGGAGCGGAAAACTGTGACGCATACTCATATTCTTTATAGTGTTATCATGCACATTTTCATTTCGACGATTAAATTACAATCAACCAATGACTGTGTAATAGCATTAAACTGCGGATAATGTTCGATAAACAAATTATGCTTCGTTTGAATCTAAAACGTGTAGCTACATAGTACGTTCAACATACGCTCTATCCCCAATGTAGAGTCGTGCGATTCGATGGATTTATTCATGACGAAAATTTAAGTTGTTCTTTAATATTTTGATTTAACGTTTTAATTTAGTTTTGACTTTGTAAATGTATGCATGTGCTTTTTTATTTTGAGATATTGGCGTAGTTAAAGAAAATTACGTTCCTGATTATATTTGTATAAAATGCAATTAAGGATTATGGAGACTAGATATATTAAAACTTACTCGGATGTTTACTACCAGGTGCGTCGTATGGTTTATAAACTATGGCTATCTGTCTTCGAATGACAGGTTATAAAATACATAGAAAAAGCAAAAAGCAATTAGTTGTAATAATAGTGATCATTTATATTGATGATCTAGGTATACGTAGGCAGATTATGTATACCCACATCATGTGGGTATTGAGTGAACGTAATCTGTACTATATTTGCAAATAGGTATAAGGTAATCTATTATCCTTTTTTGTTTAAATTACGAAGACAATTGTTTACAAGGAAGTTGTTTAGTAGCACCAATAAGTTAGTTGTATGTACCTACTTACGTGTAAATTTTCTTATAATTGGACAATTATTTATATTATAATTAAATAATAGTAAAAGAAAATCGCTACCAGAATGTTATTTCACAAAACGTAATAATTACGTAAAATTATTCAAGTTATTTTATTATAAAATTAATAAGGCACTGATAATTTGTTGATATTGATACTTAGAGTTTCTAAAAAATTAAATAGAGGGTGGTAGAGGCGCGTAGAGTCGCAGAGTTGATGATTCAGCGTCTCTTGCTGTTCACGCGTCGTTGGCTGCTCATCTTGCGCCCTCCGTCGTCTCCATCTGCTTAATTAGATCATTAATAGACAAAATTAAATTAGATTTTCGTTAAACTTTGTATATTTGAACGTTTTAAGTACCATGGGTGGCATATCAGGGTCAATAGAAAAAAAGTTTTAAAAATAGTACGTTTAAATAAATTTTATTACATTGCTTTACTATAGTTGCAATATATAATATTTTATAAAATTTAGTTTTTAAATACAATCGCTCAGAATTTAGGACACAGACTAAAATATATAGAAGATATTATGTGCCGAAGAAGCACGCTCAAACGCAATTTATCCCAGACATACACGCAAGTGAAAAAGTATTTGTCTATCAAACATTGCTTCCGTCGGGAATCGAACTACGCGCCTGCATAACGTATCACTGATATTCTGATTGCATATTTAACAACAAAATACAATTGAGCTATATTTCACGCATGGTTTGTTAAATAATTAGCCTTGGAACATGACCGAACAGCAGTATACCTGATGGCAGAAAAATAAAAAACGAAATTCGAAAAAGAATCGCAATATTTGCGATGCCACAGAGATACTTAGTAACGCAACTGGAGATAAGATTAAAATATAAATGGAGGCCGATCCCCGTGCGGCCAAATCAAACTAATCTGTATTGACACGTTTCCACCATTACGATTCCAGTGATTCCATCCACTAAGAAATCCCGCTTACAAATAACGTGTTTTTATATTTCTTACCTACGTGTGTGTGGACCGCATTCAGAGTTGTAATGTCGGGTCTACACGAGGTGATTTTAAATCTAGGATAGTGGGAAAGTGATAGCGCAGTGGTAGGAATTTCAGCGCACCGTGCCGGTGGTCCGAGTTCAAATTCCACACGTGCTCTTTGACATTAATTTCTAATACACATGCATAATTATCATTAAACTTTAATGCAAAATAAAAGCATCGCGAAACGTATATGACTAAGAGTTTTTATAACTTCAAAATTAGGAGTTTGTTGGACTTTTTTAATGTTTGTGATGTCTACACATCCCTATTTGATAATGAGTAAAGAGTACTTAACGTGCCGTCATAGAGGATGTTGCTTTTAATTATTTACATGATAGGTACTAACACGCTGGTGTGCCTACAAGAGTGGTTAAGGCCGTTACCGATTAATATCCCACTGCTGGATATGGTATTCAGCAGGTTTTTAAGATATTCGAAGGCCACCGCTTGAGTTTAACGATTGTTAGCAACAAACAGGCAGTGTTAGCCTAGAAGTTAAGATTCCAGCCTCTCATACTGGGGATCCGGGGTTCGAATGCGTGCGTGCTGGACGCGTGCCCAGCAGTGGGACATTAATGGGTCGATGATGATGATAAAACGCTATGTTTGCGCATGAAAACTATAGTTTATATGGTTCGATTACCTATAGCTTATAAGCTTATAAGTTTTGTTTACACAGAGGTTGCTAGGAGTTATGGTATCACTTTGAAAAAGATCACCTCGTGTGATCCTATTATTATTTTTTGTCCACTACATCAAGTAAACAGACAACATTCAAATGTTTCTGCAAACGTATTTACGTAATATTGTGAGTGCGTTAGTTATAAACCAATTACTATGCACATCACTCATTTGCAATGTGATTATGAATGAACAATAAAAACCAGTGGCATAATAAATTCTCTTTATACTCACTTACATTTATTTTTTTTATTATTATGCATTAAACAAATGCTTTTAAATGTACATCGGTGCATATAGACATTACCTAAACAAAACATTAATATAGGTACATATGTAGAAAAGGCGACCTTAACGCTTAGCAATCCCCTCTTTGTACCTCTTCAGTAGTTTTCAGTAGCTCATTGTTAAATACCTAAATAAGATTAAGACCAACCTGGTGAAATAGGAAAAATTGGCTTGCTCCATATTTACACGGCAGGTAATCCAGTCTTTGAGTCTGTTAACTGTTCATTAGGCCGAGTTAGGGCAGCACGTCATATGGGGTATAATCGTTTGCTAGGAAACGCGATATTTTTAAGAACGCTTCGCCCGCATTACAAAACGTATATAATAATAGGTGGACGGTCCTTTTCACGCTTCAATAATTGCTCGACAGCAGATAAACGAGGCGGGATCGAGTTACCTCAGCGGCGAACGGAACCGGGGTGTTCTGCGTTGTGATTGTCACAGTCCGTAGTCTTCGCTTCTACAATTCGTTTTGTTTAGCTCGTCTGTTGGAATGTGTAGTATTCGTAATGTGTCTTGTGTATACTGAAATGGATAGTTGTTTGTGTGAAGTTTGTTTGTGTGAAAAGAACATTTTGAACGTAATCATAGTTTCAGAGCTTCAGTTGTCTTTCTTTTTTGTCAAACTCGTTCTGATTAAACTTGTCGTCTATGCAACACTTGTAAATAAATTCAAATAATGACATAGAAATTATTCTCATAGCGGACAATACTATATTACAATATAATGTAATAACTGTCACTTTGCTTTTTTTCGTTCTTCAGAAATATTATTGCCAATGTACAAGCGTATTGGTGATGCTTAAATTAGCATAAGTAGTTAACAAAATTCTATTACGAGCGTAAAATGTCAATTACATTATCTTAATGAATTGGAACATATCTTAATCAATACATTCAAAGAGTAGGGTTCCGTCCATTGTCTCTGTGACTAACAAAGAGCGAGATTCAATTACGGAGGTCATCAACACGACTTTTTATGGAATTTTCAGCTTTACGACGCATTTTGATGGTCCGCCTTCAAACGGAGTGATATTTTGTAAATAAACAAAGCACTGAAATAACTGCCTCATTACCTTTGTAGAGCCGGTAGGTGTGACGGAACATCGGATACATTTTTTGTAGACAGTTACAAGCTTTTGGATTTAACGGAAGGATTTTGGATAATGTTAAAAGGATTCTAAACAACGCTCTCATAATTTGATCCCGGTGCGTCATAGGCGTATTTTGAACTTGCTTGTCTTCATTTTACGCCTGAAATCAACATAATATTATTTGACGGTACGTTAGTAAGATGTATATCTGCGGATTATTGGAAATATATAATAGTTGTACAACAAATACATAGATCGAATCATGGATCGTACGATGGGGAAGTGTCGACATTTATAAGATACTATTCCGATGTTGGAAAATTCATAACCCATACGCACATTTTACTTTATTAAGTTTTGAAGCATGTTATTTTAATGTGTGTATGTTTTCATAGGTATTTTACAGTCTGTTGAGTATATTACCAAGATAAGGAATAATACGTTCAAATTGTGTTATGCGAGCGAGAGTGGCTACGAGTGCGAACGTACATAATTTTTTAAACTGTATGTGTGTGGCCAACTAATTGCTCGTTACTCTACACTAGCCGATTAGCCGGGCCTAGGTTCCACCCGCATGGTTTCCTACACGGCCTATGACTACGTTTCTGTGTGATGCGTCGCTTTTTTATAGCATGGAACTTGTTGCTTCCATGCTGTTCACCCGATGGTAAGTGGTCACTGATACACATTGATACATTGACATCAGTAGTCAACTCCAAATAGAATTGAAGTCATACCTAAGGTTGGCCACAGCTACCTCTGAGGACTAAGCTTCAACGCCTCATGTAATGTTTCTCTCTCTTACCGTACCTTTCAAACCAGATTATAGCATATGTATAGTAGCAGCTGTATGTTTAGCTAATATAACGGTTTACGTTGGTACGCATTATGTTACCTACAAATGTGTTATCGAGAATTATATTTCGTTAACGTCATCTTCTCGTGATTTAATTTGTCTAAAATATATCTGTATATCTAATTGAACTGTCAAACTATCTAGTACAGAGTATAATCTGTAAACCTATGTTTGTTCGCGTAAAAAATATTATTTTTATAATTAACGCAAACTGTTTATATTTTGAACGAATAAAAACTTTCATACTGTCTTCAACAAAAGTCAAAAAGTATCAGTGACGTACAATTATCACGATTAATTTTCATTCAAAAATAATATAACGCACGTCTTTAGTTGCGCTAGATGAATAACGACATTTAATAACCTAACTTTACCTACAACTTGTAATGTGGACTTGGCGTAATAGGCGTTGTCCGGAGGGAAATTACAAAGATATGTGTAGCAGTTAGCAGATGTGCGGAACAATATCGTGAACGATGGGTCCGAAGTAGTGGGAACTCGGACTGGCGAGGGTCCAAGCGGTCGTACTCATTGAAATATTAAACCAAGACGCCGCAATGCGGTGTCTCAGACACATGCTGCCAAATAATTTCATTAGCAAACAGATATATCCCATAAGGGTTTATAATTTGCATATTGTTTACTATTCTTCATCAACTGTTCCATTGCTGGGCATGGGTCTCGGCTCTCGCGCGTGGTTTATTAACAGATAGCGATAGGGGCAATTTGGCAAGTTCGGACTTGGCCAGCGTGGTGGACTATGGCCTAACCCTTCTCATTATGAGAGGAGACCTGTGCCCAGCAGTGGGACATTAATGAGTCGTCGATAGGGGCAATTTAATATAAAATAAAGTACGTTAAGGTTGACCTTTCATCATAATCGTCAACCAAATACTGTTCCATTGCTGAACTCCGGTCTCCATTTAGAATGAAAAATGTTAGGCGATCCAGGCGTCCACCACGCTGGTTAAGTGCGAACTTCACATACCTTTAAGAATTTTTTTAACTACTCAGACATGTAGATTTTCTTAAGGTGTTTTTCTTCAGCTTTAAAACAAGTGATAATTAATTTTTAATACACAAATACGACGTGAATGCACGGCAGTCGAACCTTAGACTCCCAACGTGAAAAACCAGAATCTGATCACTAGGCTATTGCAGCTTATTTAATGTTGTAAAGCATGCTGTTAAAATGGTGAGTATTTACATGCAGTTCATAAGCGTCAGTTTTCAGTTGCCCTTAGTTCAATGATGATGAACTTTTACCTACACATCACTATAGCAGCTTTACCAAGAAAGTTTTCGACAACGTTTAACGTTATTATTTCATTAAAAATATGTAATTTAACACTTATTTACGTTATATTCTTCTTATGGCAATCAATATCATAATTCTAACACGATATACTGTTAAACAACTTTACCTTGGGATTTAAAATTTTACGTTTATGCAATCGGATATACCGTGATCGTGCTTGATCATATCATATTTCATTTGTCTTAAGTTTTTAGGTTGTATTGTAGACACATGTATGTACAAAAGTTTAGCGTCTTTTTTATTGATGAGTGGAATATCGCCACATTGCTCCTTCTGCATTGATTATATATAAATATTATTATATAGATTATATACAAATATTTATAATGTATCCATATAAT
>DWKL01002041.1:0-13356 GCA_018249415.1 Phareas burnsi | reverse complement strand
AAAAATATATTATAAGAAAACTGAAAGAAAAAAAAAGATATTTATGAAAAACATCTTCGCGTTGTCCTATGAACACGTGGTAGCGCGCACTGCGCGGTCGTGCGCGCTGCGCCGCTGCGATTGGTCGGCGCTGCCCCTCCCACTTGCGCGCGCGCTGACTCATTCCGCCCGCGTTCCCATACAAAATTATTATTGATAACATTCGTGAGATATCGCGGGGATATTTTTGAAATTTTATTTGAATTTCGAACTGATTTATTTTATTTGTTTGTTATTATAATCATGATTTATTTTTAATTATGAAGTTCGTAATGTAAATTATAAACATATTTATATAGTTTTTTTTAATATTCCCATAGGTAATATATGTATGTATAAATATTTTAATGCTATGCCGTAAGTAATATTTTTAGTTAAGTTATGTTTATTTATTACAGGGAATACCAACTTTAAAATTATAGAAATATTCATTATAATAAATTGTCATCGAATTCAATTCAAGGGTCTAATGTTTTAGGGACTATTTTATGTTACGATTAGAAACATAATAGAATGGGGAATATAAAATTAAGCTTCCTTAAAGTGAACGCTGAATTTTGCAACAATGTCAAATATAATTTTAAAACAGTAAAATAAATATATATTTACAACCCATCTGTAGCAGCACAAAAGGGTTAGAATAAATAACAAAATAATAAACTGGGATTACGTTCTGAAAAAATAAAAAACCAAATTACCTAAAACGTAATAAACTTTCCTATTGTTCTAAAGTAACTTATACGACCTGTTATAAATTATCTGCCGATCGTAAAATAACCTTCCTGTTTTATCTAATCGTGTACCTATTGTTCGGTAGAAGTTTCGCGATAAGGTCCCGAGGTAGAATCGGCCATCTTTCTTTCGGTATGTGACGGCAGCAGCGTTCGCTTTTTACCCAAATTCCCCCTTTCCTTTCTTTTCATTCACCTCTCTTTATCTTTCTTGGATCTTTCCTTATCTCACAACTCATTAAGTAAATCATTGTTCGAAATTCGAACGTATTTTATACATACAAACACATTGTTCATTTCCACGAAAGTTATTTTATGAAATTAGCGAAGAGAAAATCAAAGAGTGCCGTATACTTGTCTAAAAATTTTGCTCATCCGCTATAATAATATACTATTTTATTTTTAAATATTCTATGAACATTTGTAGCTACAATGAAATTCAAATCAGTTACTTTTGAGCATGCCGTGGACATTCAAAAACCTCTAAGTATTTCTATGTTATTTCATATCATTGTATACGAGCCAATAGTCAACAAAGTGTTCGGATTCAGGATCGGTCATATTCAAAAGTAACCATAGCTGAAATGGCCACTGAACACCTAGAGACCTACTAGACTATTGAAAACATAATATAAATACAGTAAAATCGGCATAGGTAAAATAATTTATACAAATATGATGTGTTTAATGGATAACTTAACTCTGTCGTTTTCGCGTGACGGTACGCGCGCACTTGTTCCAATTTCAATTTTTTTTAAGGAACATTAATATGATTAATAAATTTGTTACGTATGAATTCTGTTATAAAAATTATACAATAAGTGTTGTGAAAGCTTTGAAATGTAATTTATGTTTTTAAATCTTGTGAATTATTTTAAGTAATACTTGAAATTAGGTTTCAAATACTTAAGTTGATTGAAATTTATTTAAAAATTATATATTGATAGTAACATTAGTAAAAGGTTTTGACATGAAAAAAGGTTTTGATTTTATTGTTAATAATTTTTCGTGTGTCGCAATTTATTTGCGGAATAAATATATGTATATAACTTAATTCTTTATCGAGTAAGTACTTAATATAAACATAACAAAAATTTATTATGTTACAAAAAAAAAACTGAATTTTTATCAAATAACACTTAACATAAACATAACATAATTTGGTTATTTTACAAAAAAAAAAAAAAATTTTCAATATTAATATCTACTGAAGCAAATTAATTAGTACCAAGAATAAGTCGGTCTATAGTCCGACTTTGACTTAATGACGTAATAATCCAATTGTCGAAACATAGCTAACGAGCGTCCATTTCAATCACGCCGACGTAATCCATAGCGCGTTATCTAATAGCCGAATTGCATAACGTCAACCTAATGACCCAAACACGACAAGGCTTATGAAAAAAAAACAGAAGTGTGAGACCAATCGGGCGGTGAGGCAGGTAAGGCCTCCCACCATAGCGACTCCGCCTCGGTGGCCGAGCCTGCCGGTAGTCAGACGGTACCGTGCTCCGACCGACCGCGCTCATGTGCCGCGGGTCCGCCCATCGCAGAATGAAGTGTCTGTGTCTGTTTGTGCTGTTTCTGTGTTTGAGGTGTGAAGCCGCTGGGAATGGGAACAAGCCGAGGCGAGGACGCGGCAGCATGTGGTGGTGAGTATTCGGTTATGTATTTCCAATTACAACTTGATACTTAATTGACTGTCTTAATATCACCGCTCTGTTTACTCCGCACGTATCGCTGTTGTGTTTGTTGCGTTGAATAAAAATAGATCCTACTCCCCCCATCTCAGTGTAGAAATTCGCATATGATGCATATAACACTTGGAACGACATCGTCGAATCTCGTTTTAAGAGCTGCGTTTATATTTAATGAATTAAATCCCCGATTGAACGCCTCGACTGTTCTGTTATTTTGTCAACATTGTAACCTGTAGTGGACGGTTGAGGTTTGTGTGCTCAAAATAATTTGAGTGGACCCACCGAGCGTAGTCCTCAATGATGAATTCCTTTTAATTTACATTGATATATTTTGTTTTTCGTTCGATCGTTCGGCGTATAAAGTCGCGTTCATATTTGTGTTACATGGTACGCACTATGTGATAAAAGTTGATTTTTATAAATCATATGCTTATGCATGATCATAATTAGCGAATCGTTAAAAAGGCGTAAACACACCAGTGCGAGATTTAGAGCCACACTTAAAGTCTGTTGATTGCCGTTTTTAAAGCACACTTCAAGGCTTAATGGTTAAGGCTTTAAAGTTTAATACAAGAAACAGTTCTTGTAACATTGATTAATTGATTTTATGGGCATTCTTCAACTGGGAGACCGTTTTCTGGTGTACATTAAAATGATATTTAGTTGCACCCAAATTGTTAATAGATTGTTGGGCTGTTTATTGGGTTCAATTTAACACTAATAAAATTACATATTTTAACACCAAAAAGCGCTTTTGTCGCTGGAAAGCTATTTCGTTTAAACACATTTTATTCACAGTAACATATCCTAGTTTAACATGCAAAGTAAGATATAGCTTATCAATCAATAAAGAATGTTTACAATCCTTTTATGTCCCACCGCTGGACACAGATCTCTTCACACAATTAGGGGAGGCCTGCAGCATACTCCACCGCGCTGCTCCAATGCGCATTGGTGGATATTCAAATAATAATAATCAATAATCTGAATACCTTAAGAATTTAATTGGAAGTAAAAAACTCATAATTCCATTAAATTCCAAAACTCATCACAAACGAAGTCTCATCTTGACGCGTCCCTGGACACCAAAAACGTCTCCCGGTTGACGGAGTGTCAAGTGTTATTTGCATACACTATCATTCGGCTTCTGGTGTGCACTCAGCCTAATCTCGACGTCACAGAGTTCGCTTTCTATTAGATATAATTTATTATTATCCCCATAATAAATATTATATTGCGTTTGTGTTGTTAATAAATATTTTAAATGATAATCTTTTATTGTCTTTGTGTTAATATCTATTTTAAATTATAGTCAAACTTGTAGTTTTATGTGTTATTAAAGTAAGCTGATACTTAATTATTCGTATTAAAGATTATTTTTGTAACTTCTTGTACGGAAGGGATTCAATTTCGTACAAAATAACAAAGTTTGAATGAATTAATTTTATTTCTAGTAGTGTCTATCTAAACGTGTAAAAATATTTATATTGTATTTAATTATTTATATTACAAAATGTACATAATTATGACAACTATTGTGGCGTAGTCATCACCGGTCTGCTACTCAGAAGGTTCCGGGTTTGATATCTAGGCAGATACCTAAATAATAAATTTAGAATTCTGCTCTGGGTCTGAGTGTTTATGTATTTGTCTTTGTGGCTATTCGTGTCATTCGCGGGCATAGAAAAGGCCTATAAATATAGAAAGAATTATATGTTTATATTTAATAATTAATTCTACTAAAAATATATATAAAATTAAATAAAAAACAAAACAAAGTTAATCTTAAATACAAATTAAACATTAAATAATAATTACTCTAAATCGTTCTCCCATGCAGTTGTTACAATTGGACTTACCGTTTTATTACGGCCCAACTTATCAATTACTTACGTAGACAAATTGAACCAGCACTATATAACCTAATGGTGTAAGTTTCCACCTCCCAACTGGAGGTCAAGGTCCGGAACCGAGACATTTAATTGCCATTTGCTTCAATTGTTGCTGAACACCGATTACAACGAGTCCGCCAACATAACTTGGCTTCAAAATCTGAAAACTTTGCTTTGGGACCTTCAATAAGCAATTCTGGGCGAAACACTTGATAATAAAGATTTGAGATAAAACGATTGACTTGCCCTCGTAAATTTCGAGCTAATTATTCAGCAAATGAAACCAGCCGTAAAATTAATAATGTGCCAAGTTATTTACTCGAAACGGAACATAAACATTTAATTTACGACCGTAATAAAATAATTCACAGTACAACAATTATCATTAAACATAAAAGTGATGTAAGTTTAATCTTATTGCTAAACCACATTTAGCTTAAATCTCTGTAACCAATTTTATTTGTACGGTAAAAACGCAGAATAGTAGTGAAGCCTCGTGGTAAGGCTCCGGCATCTCGTGCTGTGTATCCGGCGTTCGAATCCCATACGCAGCACTAATTTTTCAAAATTCTGTGCGTATTACAAATTAATTATCACCTAATTTAACGGTGAAGGCAAACATCGAGAGGTGATGTGTAGGTTAACACATCTGGAAGTTCTCGAAGATGTGTAAAGTCTCTCTATCCGCACTTGCCGTCGTGGTGGTGGTGCCGTGAAGAAACCCGTACCCAGCGGTGGATAATGATGATGATAAAGTAATTTTAAATAGAACTAAACTAACTGAAGTAAATTATTTGTTTAACCTGAAGTTGGAAGGTTTCATAAGCCAGTATATATACGACTTAATCGGAACCCTGCTGCTATAAGATAGAAATAGAAGGCACTGATGCCGTGATCGTAGAAGAATAAATAATGTTAGCACCCTTTAAGTTTCGAAAACCTACACGCTTCTTACACACCTTCCACTGGAAGTAACGTAAACTGAATCTCATTTTATCTGTTCAAAACACAACATATGAAATATTAAACCGGCAAAACTCAACCAATTTTTATCGACAAGTATTTCTAAATACGAAATATTAAAACGGCTACATTTTAATATCGCAAATCGGTGTTGTCGTTTTAGTCTCAAAGTGTAGAACCACCGTAAATGGCTGCCGTCGGTAACAACCGATCCATCAACAAAATGTCCACGCATCTCAACATAATACTTTAATCTCTTAAAATCTAAGCTCTGTTTCAATGTATTAACATAATCTTCAATTATATTTGATACCACCCAAATAAATCAAAAAGTTAATTAATCAATTTTATTCAAGACACAGGTCAGCCAATTGGCGGTCCATAATGTCGTCAACATTTAAACATAGAAAAAATATTTTATTGATTATGAAACAGAATAAATTATTTTTACACCGTTTAATATGTTTATAAGCCGCTTCTATAATATTTGAAGGCGATAAAAACTTATCACTCCTATCAACGGGCCCACGGTAGCGCGTGCTCATTTCGTTATGCAAATACACTTTTACTTGTTTGTATAATTAGCTGATTATAATACGTATAATATTGTAGGTTTTAGAAATTATAAATTATACACTGAATAACACTGAACGCGCCCAGACCGTCGGCCGCCGGTCAGACATGAAGCCGTCGGTAAAAGTGTTTTACTTTATAATCTTGTAACGATAATTAATTGTAATTAAGCATTGTAATTACAAGCATTTTATTTTATTCTGATTAATTAAAACCCGTGACAGCCTAGTCACGGTTAAGATGAGAGTGGAGAAGGCCTCTCACACTGGGGGCTGGGGTTCGAATCCGCACGCATCTCTGATTTTTCGAAGTTATGTGCTTATTAAACATTATCACTTGCTTTAACAGTGAAGAAAAAACATCGCGAGGAAATTACACATCTGAGAGTTCCTTGTAAAGTTCTCAAAGGTATGTGAAGTCTACCAATCAGCACGTGCCCAGCGTGATGGACTATGGCCTAACCTAACATTCATCATCTTCTCTCTCATTTCACATTTATAGGTTGATGATGATGATGATTAATTTAAAAAAGTGTAGGAATTTAATCTCGATTATACTGTTTTATATATTAATCCTTGTGATCTTATTTTATTGCATTGCAATTTTAATTTACAAATCTGTAATTAAGAACCGCTTTTTACATTCATGGCCCGAAACTAAGAAACCCTGTGTGGGTGCAATGGACACATACAAAGAGGAACACGAACCCTCGTGGATGCCATTGATACATACAAAGACAAGTACACAAACACTGAGACCCCGAACAGAAATCACAATTTACCATTTGGATATCTGCTCGGTCGGGAATCGAACTCGGAACGCTCTGCATTTCGCACTGGGGTTGTAACTTCTGCGTCACGCGGGTCTCCATTAAATATTGATAGAATATACCACACAGTTTACCATGTTTCTGTACACGTCGACATCGATGCGGTGTGTAGCCAAGTACATTATCAAAGCATACACGCAAAGCAGGGGTTATTGAAGTCAAAGGAGAAAACCTAGTTACTTCAAACCAAAGTATGTCTCAAAAGCACATCCTCCTTGAGGCCCCAGAATAAAAAAGCGAAAAGATTTCAAACAAAAAATTGGCACACCAGCTAATTCTTATTCATCACAAGTAGTCCATATTATATTACGTGTGGAATCGCGTGCGGCGTCACGATAACGCTGATAAACGTGCCCAATATAACAAGACATCGTGTCTTTCAAACGAACCGTTTATATCGTACAAACCCTCAAGTGTTTGAGACGGAGAAGGGTTCAGTAAATATGGTTTAAGGACGCTGATATTTTGACGCCTCGTAAGACGCCAACAAATTAAATAATAAGGACTGATTCCGTATGCGGGATGCGTGCCGCGAATCAAGCCATACGTACGTTTAAGGGGAGTACTGATAAACTCGAATTGCGAAAATGATAACGTAATTGAATAAAACCGGCAATAAAATATTAATTTACAAATAAAATCATTAAGTTGCTAGCACTATTCCTTGCAATTACGGCTGAGAAAAAGTAAATACATATTACTAAAGACTAAATGCGATATGTTAGACTAGGAATAGGACGGATAAATTATACGTAATTGAAAAACGTAATGAAAGTTTGTTGCGGAACTTCTGCGTTCATTAAAAGTCAAGAAATATCTAGTCTTCTAGGATGCATTAAACATAACATAATGTTTTGCTGTCACCTCGAGCTAGGCTTTATCTAACGGTCGAACAGTCGCTAGAAACGTTTGGATAATTACAATGCAATGCAATATAATACAACGCGATACGATACGATATGATACGATACGATGCGGTACGATATGATACGAAACGATCCAATACATTAACTCTTTACTGTACACCGAGCTAAGGAACGTCTTAAAAATAATACAATTTTCACACCATACAAAGGCGGTCTTATTGCCTAGAAGCAATCGCATCCAAGCAACCTTTAAGAAGAGGACTGTAGGAAATTAGTGAAAGAATAGAATAGGTGTACATTCCTCCCTAGTCCTCAGGAATAGCAATGCATTTGTGACCAACCTTAGCGGGGACTTCAGTCCTTTTTGGGTTGATCATGATGTACAGACCATTGCAGTCTATGTGGATTGCATGGCTGTTCTAGTCCTGGAGCATAAAAAAAATTACGCGACTCCAAACATTTCGGTGTCTGCCTACGTAATATGGAATAAATAACCTATCTGCTAAAATTATATTATCTCAGTATACGATAAGTATGAACAAAATAGACTGAGATCACGATTTTTATATAGAACGGTGGATGGTTAAAAGTTAAAATAAAGCGCCATGGAATACTATTCAAGGAAATATTTTATATACGCCAAAATACGTGGTAAGACAATTTAAATATAATGGGTTGTATAAAAACACGCGCTCTCTACACCCATAGCCCCACATTGGGATCCTATGTGCCGTGGGTGTCATGGACAGAAAGACGAGTTCACATACCATGACCCAGAACAGAACTCCAAATTAATATCTTAGATGCTTGCTTGGCCGGAATCGAATCCGAAACCCTCTGCGTGTGAAACCGGTATCGTAACTGCGCCATGGCACTCGTCAAAACGTCAAAACCTCAAGTATCGTCTTTTACTCAGTCGTAGTTCTCAACCAGAACAAGGTACGACAAAAAAATCCGGTAAAAATCTCCGGTATCCGAAACTCAAACAGTACTTCAAACTGTACCTTGCTATGGTTTATGCTTTGATGCAAACGCACATTAAGTTACCCAATAACATGCGGCATTCAATTAGTTATGCGCGGATTTAAAGAGACGAAATCGACCGTGTAGAATGGTTCTTAATTACCCGAATAGCGAGCCAAGTCGCACCAAAGACAATATTTACTGTTTTGTCACATTCACAGTCTTTATCGTCGTTCAAACATCACGTTTACATGTGAAAGCTATTCACGATTTTTTCCCGAGGATCTCGTGTCTCGTATTTGGTTTCCTACCAAAGTGACAAGTGTAAAGGACTTTACATACGGCCGGACAAACAATACTTGGCATTGTTTTAAATGGCAGCCATTTATCGTTGTCGTGTATTCAGGGAATTATACGCGTCACGACTTATACGGCAAATAATCGTAATCAACTATCTGATGTATAATTTGATTGTTGTTATGTAATTATTGACGCGTGATGTAAATGTAATTACATTCATTTATGTGCAAATGTATATGTATGAATGTACCCATGTATTTACATTTTTTTTACAACCAAAACCTAAAGTAGTTTTGCTAATATTACCTAATACAGTTCTTATATTACTTGAAACGTTTAAATCAACGACCCATTGATGTCCCACAGCTAGGCATAGGTCTCCTCTCAGAATGAGAAGAGTTAGGCCATAGTCCACCACGCTGGCCAAGTGTGTATTGGTAGACTTTACACATCTTCGAGAACTTTGCAAAGAACTCTCAGACGTGTAGGTTTCCTCACGATGTTTTCCTTCACCGTTAAAGCAAATGATAATTAATTTCTAATACGCACATAACTTCGAAAAATTAGAGGTGCATGCGAGGTTCGAACCCAGTTGAAAGGCCGGTATCTTAACCACTAGGCTATCACTGCTCTTCATTCATATTGTATATTATATAATTTGTTACAATAGATGTATATCACACGTGGTTTCAAATAAAACCAAAACCCCATTCTAGCTCACTTCAGCCTTTTAAGAAGGTACACTAAAAACATATCATAGTTTAAGAGCAGTACAAAGCGAGAAACGCTGTTGCGGCGTCCCCATGAATTCTCGAAGGAAATGTGAATTTCCGACGAACACGTCCATATTTACGTAACACTTGACTACAAAGAAAGGCAAATAGAGAAGTAATACGATTTCCAACGTGCCGAGAGTGCATCGAGTTTTTGTACCGGAGCCTAATACATGGGAAGTTAGAAATGAGTGTGCCGCGTCCATCGACGGTCCCTTTCTTTACTTATTAAAAAAGTTCTTGCGCAGCGAGCGTTGTAGCTCGAACTGTCGCGGTGCATTGTTTCTGCGAGGTACCTATTGGGACCGGGGAGGTTCCGAACAGAGTCAATAGGCCGGGATCTCGATCGCCGCTGTTTACTCACTCAGTCCTCAAGGATTAATGCGCGACGCAAATATTTATCTAAACGTCTGCGGATTGACAGTTCAGTCGTCAATTATTTGTTGTCTTTGCCTTCTCAAATGAGCATTTCATTTCGAGTTGCACCCATTGGCTTAAGTGGCGTTTGGGCTCTGTTTATATAATTTTTTTCCAAGTTCCCAGCTCCTCTCGCGGCCGGGTATTGTCTGGTTTGGCGACATAAGTCGATCTTAATAAATTAAGCTCTGTGACACCGTTTGCTCATTTGTCCAGTTATGCGTTTACCCTGGTGGCTACAACACAGTGTAACCTAACAAAGATACCAGATAAAACACTGATTTATATGTATAAGAAAATTTAGTTTGTGCTTATGCTTAAATAATTCGTTTAAGAATAAAGAATATTATTATGAAGATTATTATTTCCTGCAACATTTATGAAATGATTTGTAAGGTTGCGCGGTATATTGCAAGGGAGGCGCCCATTTTAGTCCTGAGGAGAAGTAACGCATCTACGTACGACCGCAGATAGTACTTCGGTCCTGTTTAAAGTAATTGCGATCGTCTATGGGCTGCAATGACCACTTAACATGAGATGGCCTGCACGTTCATTTGTTACTCTTCTCATATAAATATTTTGTAAAGTGTTAAGATTATTTTTTAGTTTGAGTGTAGACTAAAGATAATTTAAATTTCCAGGGGTATAGCGAAAGCCGGAGAGCCGAACAACCTGTCACCTTTATCACCTGGAGTGATGTACATGGACCCTGCTGTGCACGCTACCCTCAGACGCAAGCAGAGGAGGCTGGCCCGCGAGAACCCTGGGGTCCTCGCAGCTGTCGCCAAGGGAGCCAGCATGGCGGTAGCGGAATGCCAGCATCAGTTCAAGAACAGTAGATGGAACTGCTCCACTCGAAACTTCCTCAGAGGGAAGAACTTGTTCGGCAAGATTGTTGATAGAGGTCAGTTAAATGATTCGAGAGTGAGAGTCGGTCTATACATAAATTAGATCTCTTATTCTCTATATATAATAGATCTATTTGTCTTTTTTTATGTTCAAAATTAATTTACGTAATAATATTTATAGGTATTTTGATCATTCTTATTTTTTTAACAAACCTTCAAATAAAAGTTCTTGATATTTTTTAGGAAGATAAAATTGTATCAAGAGTTAAGTTAATAATTAAAAAATAATCATTTATGTTACGTAAATACTCAGACAAACACGCAAACGTAAAACTAGTTTAAAAAATAATAGTTTCGTTATTTTTTAATTAAATACAAATCCTTGTCAGGAATGTAAATAAGATTAAAATCTAACTCTTATGAATAAGCTTGTAGGTGGTAGAACTACAGTTCGTACAGGGGAAGTACCACCGCCGCCCTCACAATCCGCCGTGAAGCATTTTTGTTTCGGTTGGATAGTTGCGGTTGCCGAGCACACTTACAGCGGGCGACCATCTTAGTCCTCAGGAGTAGTGACGCACCTACGTACGGCCTCATATAAAACTTCGGTTTTGTTTGAGGTTTTGAGGGTATCCATGCGCTGCAGTGACCACTTAACATCAATTGGCCTGCAAACTTGTTTGCTACTCTGAAAACCTAAAAAAGCTACTTAATAAAAATAATAACACGCTTGACAATAGTTCACAAAATGTATTTATAAGTTTGTGTAGGTACACATTTATATAAAATGTTTGTCCACAAAAAATCTAATTTGTCATAACTCTGACCTTTGGTGATCAACTGAGCCACACAAAACCAATATTCAAATTTATTATAATAAATTGCATACCCGTTAAATTAATTACGAATAAATTCTGATAAAGACTGACAACTTAATGCCCAAACCGCGATTATCCTCCCGCCAATAAATAAAAAAAAACAAAAGTTTTTAAATAGCGAATACGAGAACACGCGACATTTGTTTGCTCATTTCGAAACAAAGCGAACAAAACGTTAAAAAGACGTTAAGAAGATAAGCATAAACCTCTCGGATACCAAGGAAGCAGATTACAAAGCATTGAGTCGTTTAATATTCGAGTAATCTTAAAAAACGCGATCGAAAAATTTTGCCGGATCTAAATATCGTATTCAAAAAACGCTGGACACAAAAAGCAAAGCTTTTTGTGTGCAAGCCCCTAATCCCGGTTATAAAGAGTGGCTACAAATTAAGTGATATCTTTAGTTGGCAACCCTTTTAAAAGATGTTATCTGTATTCAACGGGAGGGTAGCGCGTCGGGGGCACATATAAAGGGCTCATCAAGATAAAACATCCCGGATCAATTACATGCGGCCGAGTGACGTTCCAATTCCCGTTTGTCGATAACTCGTCTTATTTTCTGTTCCTTTTTCGAATTCAAATCGAGAATTCATTATATGCGTTTAAAATCGAATAATCGTTGTTTTCGTGACGCTACGCCAACAATGCGAATATTGATTGAAATCTCTATCCGATTAATCACGCTTCGAAACTTTTGTGAGTTACCATTATATTCCATGTATCCATGCTGTAAAATCCACTAATACCATATCATCCATTAGGCGATGCGAATAGATGGAAATGATAACAAAACATTGATGGAAACTAATCTGTCTTTAGAAACGAGATACTTGTAATACTTGTCAAATAATAAAGGTAATGAAGTGCGCATAGCATCACGGCTTGTGTAGATTGTGAATGATACTCAAAGTTAAGCGAAGTCTGGCGCAGTCGGGAGTTGAATGGGTGATCGCTAGTGGCTTATTTTCAAACGCGGATCCTTGTTTCGGAGATGTTAAGCTGGCGGTCCCGTTTGTTATCACGGACAACAGTCGTTCTACCTCGTCGGAGGCCTTGTGGGCGGTTTGAAGACATTGTACAAACATACTAATCCGTATCACCGTCAATCCATTGGCGCAACGTGGTGTAGCTTGCTCCAGGCCTCTCCCAATTGTGGGAAGAGACCTGTGCCCAGCAGTGGGAGATTAAAAGAGTTGCATTAAAAACACTAATGATTAATTAAATGTTGTGCTCGATATTTTATTCGTGTTGAAATGCCTTAAACAGACTAATATTTAAATAATAAAATCTTCTAATGATGAGAGAATTGTTAGAACCGGTTCAATAGTCTCTAAACAACAGAGAAATGAACAAAATTTATTTAGACTGTAATTTTTAAATTTTGTTGTTTAATCATCATCATATTTTGTAATTTTGTAGATTAGCTATTGTGATTTATATTTTATAATGCACCAGCAGACACGGCCACGCGTTGCTGTGGCTTTCTTGTATTTCGTTCAATTATTAGATATTATAATTGGTATTGGTTTTACGAAATTATTACGTTTCTTATGGACATTGTACCTTTCATAGATATGGTAAAAT
>DWKL01002040.1:0-13360 GCA_018249415.1 Phareas burnsi | reverse complement strand
ATGTTTGTAAAGTAGCAAACGAGCATGCAAGCCACCTGATGTTAAGTGGTCACCGCAGCCCATGGACATCCACATCCGCCCCAAACAACACCGAATTTTCGTTTGAGGTTGTATATGGATATGGATGCGTCACTACTCCTGAGGACTATGATGGTCGCCTCGCTATATGAGTGCCTGGCAATCGCACCTCTCCAACCGAAACACAACAATTGCTTCACGTCGGATTATGAGGACGGCGGTGGTACTTCCCCAGAGGAACGATTCTTGTACCACCTACTGAATGGTACGATTTGTATACATAAAATTGTTAGATGGACTTATGAATCTCGGCAACGATTAAAGAAAAAAAGGCGTCACAGATACGACTTCGCTCACGTCTAGATTAGTCCACGCTACGCCACTGGGCGCGGACGTTTATATACTTATCTTTATGCGGGTCCATAACACTCTCAGCAAATCCTACTAAGGGGCGGTAAATGTAGTGAGCGTTTATTTATTTTATTTTAAAGTTATGGTAACACGAGTCAAGCGCGACCGGTTTCCGAAGGAGGCCCTTTGTTACAATCTCGGTCGCGATCAAGGTGATTCTGTATTTGGGGCTTCGGTCTTGCGAAGCGAACTCATTTGCTCGTAAATTATTCATTCCAGTCCGATACAACGATATACAGATAATATAAGGAAAATGAATTACGAGTACTGATTAAAACCCCGTTAGTAGAAGATAATTAACCTGTTACTTAACTGCGGATATTTAAACATGTTAAAGAAAATACTTTTTCGTAAATGAAGTGGGTAACTATAAAATTTTGCAATTGACTTTATATTTGTCTACCTTACAGAAGATAAAGTGATAAACACAGATACATAAATAAATAGACGCTCTTTCCACTCATAGCTCCACACTATGACTCGTGTTGTGGGTGCCACACCATGTGAGTGACACATACAAAGACGAATACATAATCACCCAGACTCAGAACAGAAACCTAAATTCGTCATTTAAATAACTGCCTGGTCGGGAATCGAACCCGGAACCCTCTGCGATGACAGATATGATGACGGTTGACGGTGTTTACGTCTTCCGATAAATTATAAATAAATTATAAATTCATATATTTTTTATATTTTTTTTATATTCGTCTACGTTTTCTCTCAAATATTGAGGGTCAATCTGATTTTTTTAAATAGCTACGCTACGCTACTTTTAAGCATATAAGCTATGCTACGCTTTTAAGCATATAAGCAGATAAGCTACGCTATTTTTAAGCATATGTTTCATTCATTAAAATCCTGATAACGTATTGAAGTATCTAAAGCATATGTCTCATTCCCGTTTCTCATAAAAATCTCGACAACGTATTGAAGTATCTAAAAAAACGCTTGTACGCGGAAGTAATTTGGCCAAATCCCGGAAGTGTCGATACAGCACGCGATTGTGCTCCCCCCCCCGCTCCCCCCTCGCTCGGCTATTTCTGCCAACGAAAGCGGAACGTCCCGGCCGCCGCAAAAGTGAGGACACCTGCTAATGACGTTTTTTGAGTTTTTTTGAGATTTGACATGTGCCTCGAACGAATACGAATTTGTTTTTTTTAATTCCTATACTTAGCATTTTTCTTTATATCCGGTCTACGATTGTCTCAAAAAAAAATCCACAAATTTTGTAGATATATTTTGCCAACATTTCCCTACATTCATCGGCATAAAAACAAAAAAAAAACATAAATGAGTTCCATAATTATAATTTTGACTACTTATTATTTTATTTGTCCGTATTCAAAAATACCAACCGACTAGTTAGAAGACCCTGACGATTAATAGTAAAGTGGTTAACCTTGTTTTAACCCCTCCTTACTCTTTAACAAAATACAAAAGCAATTATACTGAACCACTTAAAAACGTATTCACTTTAAAACGGCCCGATATAGCTTTAAAAGCTTAAAAACGTTACTTTCTTAAAATAAATAGATTATCTAAAAATACTCCAGTTTATAAGCTCTGAGGACATGTATCACTCCTCCGCCCGTTCTTTTCTTTTTTATTATTCCTACACTCAAAGGGATAGGTTTAACATTACAAAGTCGAGTAAATAACTCTTGTCACACTATTGAATACAATAAATTGGACAGAATTAAAAAATAATCTGAAACGAGTCAATTTTGTCAGAGACAAGACAGTTTCTCCAAGACAAGGCAGCTCTATGGTGCATTTTATAAATAATAAGTGCTGTCGGTGTTTTAAAAGACTCGTTAAATGGCCAAACTTAAAATACCGATTTATAGTCATAATAATTACCGATTTAATGAAAATTAATTACAATATTAACCTTAATAGTAAATTAAAAACATAGTTAAATCGTTTTATGTTACATGATTATAACTCGATATTGATTCTTCTTCAGCTGGCTTACAAAATATTTTGATGATATATTATCTCTATAGGCATTTAGTCCTACTAATGTCAAGGGTTGAATTATTCCAAACGTGTTCTATTCGACAAATATTCAATTGTTCCAAACATATGGTACAGTGCCTTATCTGGTTCTACTCAAAGATTTGGACACGGCATTTTGTTATGTCCTTTATATTATAAACACCAAAAGATTTAAGTCCAATGTGGTTTGATATCTTCGAACATATTCTTTCTGGCCAGTAAGAGCACAGACAAATGCGTACCAATTTTATTTACCCTCTTAGAGTAGTTATCGATAAACACTGCAACGAACCGATAAAATTGGAACTGGATGAATAAAATTTCTATTTATTGCCAAAATTAATTAAGACATACCTAAATAATTTTGTCCTCAAATAGAATCTTTTAAAGGTTATAGCACATATCAAGCTGTGATGGAATTGGAACCGGATGGATAAAATGTCTATGGAAGAAATCAATTAGGACTAGCCTTATACATATTGTCCTTAAAACTTTCGACGGACGCAAGTCTTTAGACATACTCACTAACTAAAATGTCGGTTTGAAATTATCATTATTGCTTTGTCACTGTCACTCGTACGCCGCCCCTCGTATTCCTGTCGCGGTTAAAAAAACCCAGTAGCGGTTTTTTGTAAGAGGTATTCATTTTCCAGTTAATAATAGACTGAAAGTTGTTGACGAAATTTTGCACAGCGCGACAATGAAGCGACGTGCATTGACCTACTAAATGAGGTCATTATTTGCTATTCAACAGCTAAGTTTACTTGTACAGTTGCAGACTGGTGATTCTACAGATATCTTTAAGAGTCATTAAATTTCCTTTGTAATTATCATTTATAATACCGACCTCGTCCACTTTATATTTAAAGACTTTTTGCAACAGAACTATGTACAGTGAAATCTGCCTAATTTGTTTGAGCATTATTAAAATCAAAATTAATAAACAAATATATTTATTTTAGTCTATCGTATATTTTTACAATATACTATGGTTGGTGCCTATGGTAAGCATTGCAAAATGCCTATGACAGAGGTCTCGCTCTTTTATACCTATAATCATTACAGACTAAGAACAAATATAAACTGTAACAATTTTAACCTGCTTTTACAAATACATTACTTATCAGTATGAATAATTCCATATATTTTTATACTAGATGGTAGACTAGTCCGTCCGGGGAGGTACCACCGCCGCCCTAAAAACCTGCCGTAAAGCAATTCTTGGGTGTCGGCCGGACAGGTGTGGTTGTCGTGTATACTTACAACGAAGCGATCTTAGTCCTCAGGAGTAGTCAGATAGTACTCCCGTCCTATCATCCAGTGACGTAAGACCAGGCGGCCTGCACGCTCGTTTGCTACTCTTCTCACATGTAAAAAACTTGTTATCAGCTTATATTATATTTGGAAATTTATTTTATTATAGTGTTAAGTACAAAGCATGTCTACCATTTACAAGTTTACGGCCAGTCGTCTAAAAAGACTGGATTTGTAAAACAAAGTAACCATAAAGGATATTTCTTCTTTATTATAGAAACATAGACGATGTTTATCCTAGACATTAATATTCAAAATGTTCTAAAATGTTTCACAAACATGATGCAATATGCACTAACCTATGTGTGTCAACGGACGCGCGACAAAAAAACTTGACGTCAGTAATTAATATTCAATGTTTTTTATAATAACTCGGTAAGCATGCAAATTAATTTGCACCTAGGCCAAAGTTAAGTTTAACGAAATTATACTTGCCGAATATTTGGTATTAAAATCTTGAAATGCCTTCATTGTCAGTTTTAAAACTATAGTTTTATTGGATTTAAAAATAAGTCGTACATAAGTTATTGTTGTCTATGATTTCAATAAAGAATCCAGAGGTTACAATTAATGACGATAAAGAGAAACGCATTTACATTTTAAAAGAAATTGTTGAGTAAGTATATTATAAAATGAAATATTGTGGAAGCGTATTGAATTTTCGGGATTTCTGGGGCTTCTCGGTGTCCAATGACAAATTTGGTTCCTTCGCGAAAAGGAGGAACTACATAAATTTAAATCCATGCATGTGCTTTGAAGGCAGTTATTTATAGAATAACTTTTAAATGACAAACATCAGAGGGACTTCAAAAGCACATTGAAGAATAAGAAGGTATAAAGAGATTATTATTAGACAAGGACTTCTACTGAAATCGCAGTATTATTTTCTTTTTCATATTTTCGTCATTTTTCACGATCATTAAGCTGATTCGTTAAATAGGTATTTTTAAAATACGAATAAATATTCAGCTTCTGTGACTTTGAAATCCTTGTATAGTATATATATCTTATATGCATAGAAATTTACGACGCTCGTTATATTTAACGTTACGCATATTTCTTTCTGCATTTATAAATAGTTCCAATTCAGTGATTACACTGAACCGTATGGCGAAAATTTCAAAGGTAAAATCTAAGTAATATAAACTAAGGGATATTTCTATATGATTTAAATCTATGGTTCTTTCGACCGTTCTGATTTTCACATTCCACTAATAAGTGACTAAACTTGCCAGTGACAGATTTTCATATAAATAAAAAGATAAATATGCATAGAAACACAATCGGGCATGAGATCACACTCTAAAGAGATGGTAATTGAAAATACAAACATTACCTACGTTATGTAACTTGCACTAATAACATTTTTGTCAGTTACATTTTGATAAGTGTGATGTTTAGCTGTTGACGTGTAAAATGGTTGTGTGTAATAAAATTATTGTTATTGAATTTAAATCTCCCTATTCGTCGCGTAAAAGTAAGTAGAATAATCGTTAATTTTTTAAATTTTTATAAAAATATATATTTGGTCGTAAATCATTAATTTATATACCTTCTTTAAAAACACTTTGTGTGCTAATGGGTAGGTACTCATCGGAAAATACGATAATGAACAGATGCATAAACAATTTAACAATGTCGATTACAATAACAGAACAATGCATTGTTTTATACTAGACAAAGTTCAATTTTAATCGCTCATTTGAATTTGCGACTTGCATAATGTGTAGCGTACAAGCAAACGCATTCTTGGCTTTGGCGCCAAAACGTCAAAATAATTTCAACAATATCACTTGCCAAGCGTTGCAAGGCCATAGACAAGTAATTTTATCTAAACTGTTTTTATCTGTAATGTAATATGTACAGATAATTGATTTTTAATATTTTTTGTGTTGGATTAACAAAGATAACAGTATATCAATCGGTGGCCTTACAGAGGGACCTTAACAAGACGTTTTGGAATGTCATTTTTCGTGACTCCCTTAATAACTTATAACAATGTTATAAAAAAAATGTTAGTCTTAGTTAATATTTCTTTTAGACTCCAGTAAGAAGTCATTAAACTGTCAGTAATTACTTTCAAAGTAGGAATAATCACTCGGAATGCGGTCTAAACATTGATTAAAAAGGCTCGAGGCAATTACTTGATTGATGTAGAATTACAGACCATAGCTCTAGTTTTTGTAACATTTAGCAAATGGTTGTTTTGCTTGCATACATCATATTCATGCAAATAAATAATCCAATCCCCGATATCCTCTGAACTTTAGTGTTAAGGTACATAGTGGGGAAATTAATTGATTAGATATTGGTTATTTCACACGAGAATTGTTTTTTGAAAGTCGTGTCGTTGTCAATTGCTTCGATTGCACTATTAGTTCTTTAACCTTCATTGTTGTTTAGCTTTCGTAATATATCTCAAATGATTTGTAGGTATTTTAATATAATACCTACAAATCATTTTCAAAATAAAATGTCTGATGTGTAATAGCACGAGTGATTCTATTTTCCAAAATGTCTATCTTGTCGTGTTTCGTCGCAAAGTAACTTATCATAAGTAATACAATAGCCTTATATGAGCAATTTATGTGACAGTTGTTACTGCCTCATTACGATTTACCTCATTGATCGGTGTAATGATGTCACCTCGTTAGCTCAATGTGGGTTTATCCTTCGTTCACAACACAATGGATCGTCCGTGACATATGCCTCCGACGGGGTCCCTGACTGGTCTCTGTTTGTTCAGAATAGCACTTCCAAATACGAAGACGTGCCCATAAATATGTTGCTGCGAAGGTGATATCATCTGTTTTTGAACAGCGCTTTAGTAGCTTTATTATCGAATTCGATATTGTTATTCGAGGAACGTGTCCGCTTAAAGCGCTGGAGGTGTGTGTGGATCTGTAAGGTGAAGTCCACAGTAGTGTAGATCAGCTGTATTCGCCGCGCGCGACAGACGTGCACGCCCGTTCAATTCTAAATCGGTTCGCGAGTGATTTGTGTTTACAATCCGAATCGTTTCCCTCCCATGTTTGACGTTAGTGATTTTATTTGTAGCAACGTATGCTATTTAATTTTCTACGGAGAGGGATTAGTCACTTTATGTAGATAAGATTGTTCTCGTGTAAATAAGAGAAAATGAAGTCGATGCGCACGAGTCGCTAACACTTTCGCTCGTACGAGTGCGGATTGAATTTGAATGTTGCAAATGTGCCCTGGATTGACGTAAACAAAATAATACAGCGGATTCGGTTGATTCTGTTACGTAGGTGTATGTGTTAAACTGAAATGTCTGGCAAAATATTTGTTCAGGCCTGACCTTCGCGAGTAAACGAGCGACTAGACTGTTCATAATTATTTTCTAGGTGCGAGCATTATTTAACGTGTCACGCGCAATAACACCAATAGCTGAATTTGAAATGTGTGATTTTTTTTTTTATAAAGTAACATCTCGTTTTGTCGTCGTTTGTTCTTTTCGTTTCCCTAATATTTTAATGGTTTTCACAGCCTTGGATTATCTCCTTTTGGCCTAACTTTATTTACATAATAACATTTTGTTTTTATTCTATATTTGAAATCGTGAACTTATCGTATGAAACGAATACCGTTAGTTCATTCGTTCAAAGTCTGATCCAACAGTCGTGATGATTTCACCAGAGACCATGAATAATTTACAGATATCAGCCCTAAATTAGATAAAGTCTTATATGAGGTGGGTTGCTCTCCTGGGCGGAGTTTCCATTCAGAAAAAAATGCCAATTGCTATGAATTTCAGCCTCCGATATTGATGGTCCATGTTTAATTTTGGATCCGAGGGATTCAAGATCAACACCTCAGATTTTTCTAAGCCATACGTATAATAGTAATAACGATTCATATATCGCAGCCGTCACCATACTGGTCTGACACGCAGAGGTTTCCTGGTTCGGTTGCCGGCCAGACTGATATCTAGATGACAAACTTAGATTTCTGTCCGGGTCTGATGTTTCTGCCCTCGTCTTTGTATGCGTCCACGGCACCTACTACCCAGAGAATTCTAATGTACAAAGCGATTAAAAAAAGACATTCTTTAACGATGGCTTTAATCCCCGTATATCAATTGAATTATCATCATCAACCCATTAATATCCCAGACCTGGGCACGGTTCTCCTCTCAAAATGAGAAGGGTCAGACCATAGTCCACGACGCCGGCCAAATGCGGATTGGTAGACTTCATACACCTTCAAGAACTTTACAAACAACTTTCAAGTATGCAAGTTTTCTCACGATATTTTCCTTCACCGTTTAACCGAGCGATAATTAATTTCTAATACGCACATGACTTCGAAAAATCAGACATACGTGCGGGATTCGAACCCCGGACCACCTGTGAGAGACCGGAAACTTAACCATACGGCTATCACTGCTTTTTTCATCAATTGAATTTTATTTCTCTATACCATATCAATACTGTTCGATATGAAAAAACGGATAAGAACAATGTATGCATGTAAAAAAAGAACAAGAATAATTATCAATATGAAAAATAGAAAAGAAAATAAGAACAACGAACGTTATAATGAGAAGAAACAATAATAACAATATTAACATTTTAACATTAATCCTTGTTGATAATTCTATTATACTTCCTGCAGTTCACTAACACCCACTATATTGTCGTCCCTTTCATTCATGACTTGACAATGGTATTGTTAGTAAACAATGGTCATTGATGTCATATAACTCATATTCATATGAATGTACCCTCCTACGCGTGTTTACGGTACGGCCGTTGTGATTATTATGAACAACGTAACTATTAATGGGTGTCCGTTATACTTTTAGACGGGTCCCACTATGTCCGCTACGGTTGGCATGTGTTTACAGAGCGGAAAATTGGTATTTTTTTTTAAATATTAATGCCTTGCGTTTGAGCCGTATCTCATTTGACGGCAAGTCAGATAAGGTCTGGATGTAGCTTACAAGCGACAGTCCCAAGTTATGTAGTTGGGTAAACTAACCTGGACTGAGAGTACCATTCTTAAGGGACTCCAAAATAAAGATGAAAAAAGATTGTTTAGTCAGAACCAGTGGAATATGTACTAATTAAGGGTGCTAGTCTTCTGTGCGTCTGGAGGTCAGATTGGTGCCTTTGCAGCAAATCACTCATCACTAACCACTTATAATTAATCGATTCACTAAATAGGTCATAATTATTTTAAATCTTCCTCAGTGTATTTGTTTGACTTGTAGCTTGAATAATATGAAAACTCCATGGAATTGCAAAAAAATATATAAAATCGAAATTAGCAAAGAATTCGAAAAAGTTATTTGACTATAGTTGTTGTTATCTATAAAAGACCCGAATACCTACTTAATTATGTACGATAACACAATAGTTGAAGACAATTCTCATTAATATTAAGCACCCACACAAATACAGTAATATGGGCAATTCAAAAACCGCAAATCGTGAGTACTCGTTACATAATATAAAAAAAAAAATACAGTAACAGTTGATAGCTGATAATAAATAAAGAAAACCTTCAAACCTTTACTAAACTGTTATTGAAATATTAATGCTGTGTAATTATTGGCTAATATATAAATATAGTAAAATTGAATATAAATGAGGACACAATTTTTTTGTAACTGTCAATTTTTTTTTAAGTCAAGTTTTTTATTTCCAAAAAATACTTTTGAACTTTTTGGATCTAGCGGAATAATGAGACATTAAAAATTACGCCTCGTCGCAAAGACCTTACAACTTATTAGGTAGAAGTAACAGCAAATCTATGATCTAATTAAAGTTCACATTTTAACTCAAGAAGTAATTTGAAATAATCATGGATTGCAATGACTTATAAATACGAAAAATATTAATATTACTATTAAGTCAAGAAGTAATTTGAAACATATATATAGTGCAATGACTTATAAATAAGAAAAATATTAATATTACTATTTTATAATGAGCACTTAGTTACGTCACTTATTTATATAAAACTATATTGTGGTCAGCTTAGCAACACTAAGCATTGTCTGTCACTCGACTCTTAGACTAAGAAGAAAACCAACTGACCATGTGAACCAACACCTATCATTAGTGATATGAGTTGAGTGACTGACAATGCTATTAGTAGCATTATCAGTCACTCAACTTTTAGACTAAGAAAACTTCTACGTGAGCCAACTATTAGACTAGAAGAAAATGTTAAGACAGTATAAAAATAATAAATTATTACCTAAAATATAAAATCGTAGACATAACTCATTCGGGTACGAACTGAATATAGCGTCGATGAGTCAACAATGGATTTGGGGCTTTCTCTTTTGCAAATTGAAGTTATATACGCGACTCGAGTAAGGTAATGCACTTAATCAGCAAAATGTTACACCGCCAACGCATCCTGTTAAACTGAATATAAATCGTGGTGAGATTATTCGATTAGGTGTACAAACAGTTTGTTCCAGACGGCAACGTACTTAATTAATAATGTAAGTTTGGTGGAACTGCGTGGTTCGACTCTGAAAAAACCACCACCCTTACTGTTTCTGTCTTATAAAAGCAGTGTTAAACGGTGGTGTGTTCTGGTGTAAAGGTGTGATAAGGGTGAGATGCTAACACAAGGCGTTCCAACTCTTTAGGGATAGCAATGCGTCTATGGTCGTCCTCAAGTAGGATTTCAAATTTTTTGGGGTTTTTCTGAGTTTGATTACTGTTCTCCGTGGGCAGCAGTGCCCATTTATTATCAGTTGGACTACATGCTCGTTTGCTACATCTAAAAAACAACTATTTTCTGATACACCTTGGAAATATGGCTACATCTTGGTATGTCTAAACGATTTTATAGGCTGTATATAAAAGTTTTATGAAAAAAGTATTTATATATGGAGTAATAATAATAGTAATTTTTATATAGAATAATTATTTTGAGGCGGCAACTTTATTGATCAGTCGTATTTCATGAACTTTGTACAAATATGAATTCCAAACAATATGAAGCCCAAACAATTTTATGACCTAAAAATATTTTAAGAGTCGTTGACTAGCCAACCACAAAGAGAAAATATTTTTCATATATAATGGCACGATGCGTGAGTCAACTGCATCAGCAGAATATACATGGTAATTTATTTTATTGCCACCAACGTAAAGATTTCACGACGCGGTGTGAAAGTTATTATTTTTGAAATTGTTGCGGTTTGACGCTTCTGCTCTTATACGCTTGGTATGCAATTTTATGCCACCGCGTAGTTAAATAGGAAAAAAATGTAGCTATGTTCTACTCATAGATTTAAGAACGTAGTGAAAAAAATTCTACATCTATGGTTCTACTAATTCTTTATATATATTTTTTAATATCTTGGATGATCGATTGATATGTAACAGAATTCTTAGTACCGGTTCAAGTGAAACGCGATTTGTTATCGAAATCTCAACTTTTCTTCTTGTTGTGCAAACCAAAATTCCAAAATATAACATTTATAACTCCATAATTTCAATGTACAGGATTCATAGTTTTTCTTTTTCCAGTTTTTTTTATTCTATAGATATAGTTTAAGGAAAACTAATATTTTAAATTGTAGTTATTTATTTGCGATACCTACCTACCAGATATTGTTATATTTGGCGCCATTTTACTTGAAGCGTACTTTTTCTCAAGTGATACGATAATGTTACTACTCAGCCAATAAAAGTTATAGAGGTATTTTGTTTCTAAAGGAAAATCCGATGTTTACAATGCTAGTTTATATTATTATTTATATTAAAATGTCTTCAAGGCTTAATTTTGGTAATAAAAATACCTATATATCCGTACAGTGGACGGTAAATTGGTATGACGAAAACCATACTACAGTCGATGCCCTGAATAAAAACCGGTTGAAATAATGCAAGTAATTTAAAACTTATAGCAATTTCAATTTTTAAAGTTTCGTCAAAAATTTACCACGGATGAGTTCATATTTTTAGTGAGTATTTTAGTTGTAATACTTGTAACGATTTGTATGTCATAACTATATATAATATAATAACAGAACTATAAAATTAAAAAGTCGCTCCATGTTTTCAAATATCTTTATTTCTAATTTATCGTTACTATTTTGACCATAGACTAAGTTATGTAAAGCGAATATCATAACCATAAGTCTCTAATCTTTACCATGACTGATATTTGTTTTAGTTTAATTGTTATTATTTGTGGACAATTCTGAAAGGGCTAGTCGGAATGGCGTTCCTTGATAATTATAACACACTAATATGTGACATATTAAAAGCAGTAAATAGTAATTTCGTTGCGTACATTTATTATAGTGTATGTCTATAGATAACGTTTATCAGATTTATTTCTCAATCAATGCCTTTACATAATTATTGTATCGGCAATAAAAATTTAGGTTACTCGAGATAATCACAGTGTTATTGGCCGTGACCTAAGAATAATGTAATAGCTATCAGTAGATCAGAATAGAGTAGGTTTTTATTAAAAAATAATAAGAGACTAGCCATAAAAGGGGCGTCTAACGTTTTTGTTTCAAGTGGATGGTTTAGGAGCGGCTATGATCTCATACATGATTACTTACCAATGATTTTGTATACATCTAGATGGAACGTCGGAAAAACAGCATACATAGGTATACATAGGCATATAGGTTGCCAGGCACACATATAGGGTTGCCAGGCACACATATAGGTTGCCAGGCACACATATAGGTTGCCAGGCACACATATAGGTTGCCAGGCACACATATTGGTTGCCAGGAACACATATTGGTTGCCAGGAACACATATAGCGAGGCTACCATCATAGTCCTCAAGAGCAGTGACATCCATATACAGCCTCAAACGGAACTTCGGTTTTTTCTTCCCCAGCATGCGCGGTGACCCGCGGCTTGCGTAGATCGTAACCGAACACCAACGTTAAGCAACGTCCGGCGCCGTCGGGATAGGTGACCGCTAGTGGGTAAATTTCATACGCGTTCCCGTGCTTCGGAGGACACGTAAAGCCGTAATTCTTGGTCGTTATGATTGGATAGCAGTCGTTAAACTTTCGGAGGCCTTGTGGGTTTGAAAACATTCGACACGGGTTGACCACTAACCTGTATCTTCACCAATCCGCATTGGAGCAGAGTAGTGCTTTAGGTCTTCCCTAGTTGTGGGAAGTGAGCCGTGGTCAGCAGTGAGACAGAAATAGGGTTGGAGCCACATTCCTCAGACCAATTTTTAAGTAACCTAGTTTCGATCTCGTCTATCAATTATAATATGACGTGAAATTTAAATAGTATGTTTGCATTTTAAACAGTGAATTTACAAATGGAGTTTGGCATGCAACGTGACTTAACACGGGTGGCTTACGAAAGTTGCCTTGCAGGATTCACTTGGACATGCATGAAGCAGTTTCTCCACACTGGACTCAATCAGTAGAGATCTGTTCATCTACAAGTATAATGTCGCGAACATAGTTAATTTGCACGCTTACAACTCTACCTGGTCGCACCACCATGGTCTTTCAGGTACAGTTATGGGGAACATCAAATTTTTCCTTTATGAAATACGGTTGGTCTTACATGCTGGTTGTGTGTCGACATATAGCAGACATTTTTGATATTCTGACATGTACCCGGGGCCTGATG
>DWKL01002039.1:0-13362 GCA_018249415.1 Phareas burnsi | reverse complement strand
AATACGCACATAACTTCGAAAAATTAGAGGTGCGTGCGGGGTTCGAACCCCGGCCACTCAGCTCGAGAGGCCGGAATTTTAACCACTAGGCTATCACTGCAATACTACAGTTACTTGATCTTTTATAGTTTTGTAGAGTATCCGAGTGGTGCAGTGCAGTGATCATTGCTGACAGTGGTCAAGCACGCAGTTTTGGGTTCGATTTTTGGGCAGGGCATCTTATTGATCAAATTTCCGACAAGCAGATGGGCATGTACGAGCATGGTGGTAATTGACCACTGTCGCCAATGGACATCTGTAACTAACTTCACTTATCATGAGTTCTAGCTAAGTCAATCATATTTTGCAACTCCTTAAGGCTAAGATGGAAGAAAGTGAACATACAAAA
The DNA here is from genome assembly GCA_018249415.1 of Phareas burnsi. Lineage (NCBI taxonomy): Eukaryota > Metazoa > Arthropoda > Insecta > Lepidoptera > Hesperiidae > Phareas > Phareas burnsi. The sequence continues at coordinate 12,974 of DWKL01002039.1, read as the reverse complement.
CACTCAAGTGATAATTATAAGGAAACCCATATGGTTTCCTTATGATTATCACTTTTACTATTAAGTCACGTGATAATTCATTTCTAATATGTACAACGTAATATACCTTCGAAAAATCTGACATGGTACCGGATATTCGAACCCCAGACCAGACTTTAAGGGCGGGGTCCTACCACTAAGTTACCACAGTCGCAAGTAAATGAATTGTACTTATTCACAGCTAATGAGTTACCAGAACTAGACTGATATGATAAGAATAGATATAAATAAACCATGATTAATAAAGTGCAAGATAAAATAATTGGCTTAGGAAGCGATACATTGAAAGCTACATTTGCATAGATAAGCTTTTAGAAAGCTCAATAGTGCGACAAGCAAGGAGAAACAGACGTACTTAAGTCATTTTCGAAAACATCGTAATGAATGGCTTGGTCTGGCTTGACTACAATTCTTTTTCTATCCCGCTGCTGGGCACCGGCCTCTCCACACAAATAGCAAACGATGTTAAGCCACCTGATGTGATTCCTAAGGACTTATGGTCGCGTCGCTTATATGTGTATCCGGCGACCATACCTTTTCAAGCGAAACACAAACATTACTTCAACGGATTGTGAGAGCGGCGATTATAACTCCCCGGTTGAAATTAGTTACAAACTCTCAAAACTGTTTTCATTTGTCAAAAAGGATGTGGAAATCTAAATGAAAAACAAAGGATTTTTAAAAATATGGAAAGACAATGGGCGCGAATGATATAAATACTCCAGAACCTTTGGAATGAAGCCAAAACCACGCAGTAAACGATAAATATGTTGAAAAATAAACAATGACCCAACCATATAAATGCATTTAAATGCATTACACTCTTAGTGACTAGGGTTCCTTGTACAGTTTGGGACACAGACATACAGACACAAAATTAGTAATTCGTCATATAAATGTATGAAGTGTCGGTCGGGAATCGAATTGATGATATACTTTTTATATATATTTGTAGAGTAGCAACCGAGCGTGTAAGCCACTTAGTGTTAAATGGTCAAAGCAGCCCATGGACACCTATATTTAACCTCAAACAAAACTGAAGTGTCTGAAGTCATACTTAATGCGTCACTTCTCCTGAGGACTATGGTTCTCTGTCTGTACTGGCAACTGCACCTCTCCAACTGAAACAAAAATTGTTTCACGACGAATCGTGAGGGCTGCGGTGGTACTTCCCCGAAGAAACTAAAACTCTACACTAATCGTACCTACTCGTTTGCTTCGTCCATAATAAAATAGACACAAAACAAACACCGTTTTGAATAAATTATAATATTAAAATACACACATATAATTAAATAAAACAGCAATAATTTTTCGCATAGCACTGGCGGCGCTACAGAAACGGTATCTTCATTACATGTTCCAACGAGAGCCGCTATCATTTGTAACTGACAGTGCTAGTGGTAGCCTATCGGAATTCAATTTGATGGCTATCTGATGGACATTAATCAACATTATCAATAGCTTCGTCTGCAACAGAGACGTGTATCGAGATTAGAAACAAACTTTCAGTTTTTTTTGCGCCCGGACACAGATTTGACTTGAGTTAGATACATATTCGAATGATATAATCGAAATGACTGTGTTGGAGCAAATCCACCGCTGCAGGGGTCTAGTATCTATCGTATTCTAGAACAATCTAATCTAAACTCTAAACTCTAAGCTCTAAACTTAAGCTAATATTTGAAACATCATCATCATTGACTCATCTTAATCTTTATTTCTTTATTTCGTAAACAAATAACATCTTTACATTAGACAGTGGCCAGTACCTTCTTTTAAGCACATTGTGCCTGTATTAGGTGACACTGCTCTTCCAATTCTTTTATTCATCGATGTTCCACTGCTGGGCACAGGACTTCAGAATAGTATATACTATATAGTATATAATAAGAGTCCTATGTATATAATACATAGTCCTTCACGCTAGTCTAGTGCGCATTGGTAGATTTCACACACCTTCGGAAACTTAACAAAGAATTCTCAGATGTGTAAGTTTCCTCGCGATGTTTACCTTCACCGTTAAAACAAGTGATAATCAATTTGTAATACGTACATTACTTCGAAAAATTATAGGTGCGTGCGGGATTCGAATCCTGGACACTCGGCATGAGAATCTTAACCACTAGGCTTAACAGGTTTGAAGTCTTATCTGAGGTCGTGCGTAGATGCATTACGTAACCTACTGCTGAGGTCTAAGAATCGTCTCGCCGGTAAGTGTACCCGACAACCACGCCGAAAAGTATTAGAATTAAAAATTGTGATTTAATCAACAACGTATATTAAGAAACACCAAACAGCCTCCGAAATTCGACAGCAGGACATTGCACCCAATCTTTTCAAACTGGTGCCCTGTTGAAACAAAAAGGTTTTGTACAGCTCGAAATTACGGATTAATATAACAAAATGCCAGGCGTCTTGCATCATTTAGCGATTATTTTTCGGCAATGGAGATTTGAAACGAGTTCATGATTCCGAATTGCGGTTACACCGTACGCTTCCGGAAGATATAAATTTTCGAAATTGGTGAAATTTTTTCTGTGTAAAGGATTTAATGAATATTGCTTGGAGATTTATATCGACACGGGTGTGCAATGTTATTGCGAGGTATCGTGTAACGGTACTGGATGTGCCAATTAGGCGTATTGCGTTGTTAAAAAAAATAAGAAAAATATTTCATGTCAGTAAGTATGTAAGTCTCTAAAATATATGTAATTATGGCACTGGTGGTGGTGGTATTATTACTATGTAATATATTTATGGCTACGTTCACAAAAAACTTTGTTATATATTCCCAAAACTTTTATCTTATCATCTAATAGTAATTCTTTATTAAATAATGACAACAGAAAAGGGACACAGTTAAAAATATTCTATTTTTTTTCTTATGTTTGAAAAGTAGCACTAATATTAAGTGGCCACTGTAGCCAATGCACACCCACATCTAACTTCAAACAAAACTAAAGTTCTATCTGGGGTCGTACCTAGATGCGACATTACTTCTAAGGACTAAGATGTTCACCTCGCTGTGTGTCCGGCAACCGCACCTCGCCAACCGAAACACAACTGTTTCACAGGGAATTACGCGGGTGTCGGTGGTACTTCCCCGGACGAAGTATAGTTCTGCCAACTTCAAAAAACCTTAAAAGTAATATAAACAGCAAATTAAAATGAATACTACTGTAATAACCTATTTTATTTAATATATTAGTACCGCCATCCATATTTTCTGTAAGCGTGAAGGTGGACTGGCAAATGCTTTTAGCATCACCTCCGCCTTTGTACCACTTCTTAAGGTATAACAAATAAACAAAATAAACACATGAATAAGTAAATAAACAAATAAATAAACACTCTGGTCTACTGCACTAATTATAGACTCCTAATGCTTGTTGCCTATTGATCCACCACCAACACAAAACACGACTTTTTACCAAGTACGTTTGTAAAACCATAATTGAAACCAGATTTTATATCAATTATAAATTACAAATATTATTTGTGATTTTGTAAAAATATGATAACCCACCAACCCTACATGTAAGTCATTACCAGACCATACGCAAGCGCAGCCGGTAGTCGCGTCTTTCGCGTAGATAATAAATAACTACACTCTGCGTGCGCTCCGGCCACCGCTCCATAAAACGACCGTTTTATTCCTTTTTTATTGTCCTGTAGTTTATTTTAATTTTAAGTCTTAATGCACGTCGGTCCACCTAACATTGGTTAACCTAAATTGAAGCATACTTGTAATATTTATAATGGTAATACATTACAATATAAGAACATTCTAGTATTGTAATGTATATTACATTTATATATGTACGTATGTATATTGTATGTATTATACGTACATACGTTACAAGAAATTACATACATTCTACAAATAGCACTGGACTTAATATTATATTATAATTAAATTAATTATGCGAAGCGCGCATAGCCCCGCGGCTTGTGTAGATCGGAACTGATCTAAAGAGTTAAGCAACTTCGGGCGCGATCAGGATTGAATGGGTGACCACTGGTAGCGTATCTACATCCACTCTATCAATCCGCATTGAGCAGCGTGGTGAAGTAGGCTCCAGGCCGGATAGGGTGGAGACCACACCCAACAGCGGGATATTAAAAAAGTTGCAGCCAGCCTGATTAATTATAGATTTAGGTTTTGTCTTTCATGTTCCTAAAATATCCACAAAATGGATAGTATGAATGATTTTAAATCCAATGTCTCTTTCAAAATAGATCTTTAAGTAAGGAATACCTTGAATAAATCTTTACTTTTTGTCATGATCGAGTAGTTGAATCTATTGTTAAGTCATATTATATACATAATTTCATTGACAACACGCTTTCAGTCGGGGTGTCCCCACGTTTTACGACGCGGAATCGGTTCGGGTCGGTTATACAAATCTTATACCCACGAGTTATACGAGGGCGTCTGCGCGGCGCAGCGGTTACCATACTGGTCTGACATGGGTTCCGGGCTCGTTTGCCCGCTAGGCAGACATCTAAATGATGAATTTAGATTTCTGTTGTAGCTCTGGGTATTTGTATACTCGTCTTGTGCATGGTGTGCAAGACACAAGGAATTCTAGTGCAGGGCTATGAGTGTAGAAAGCATTTGTTAAAAAAAAGGGTATTTCAAACGTCATTTACATCGTACGAGTCCTTGCTGAGACGATGCGAATGACCTAGTTTATAATTGTATACTCATAATCTTTCTTGATCAGCCAGACCGATTCCACGTCGATATATGTGAGGACACCCTAAACCTTCATACGCAGAAAGCAACATTATGACGTTACGATACGAAATGAAAGTCCCTTGATATGTGATTAATGATGATGGGCCGCCATCTCGTGTTGCTTCCGTGTTGCGGGTTCAATGCCACGAGGCTTTATAGCTTTGACAGTAGTAGATTATTGGAAAAACTTGGAGAGTTTGAATGAATAAATGAATGTTGCACACATTACAAATAATTTATCACACAAATAACACACATTGAAACATCGCAGGCAGTCCTTTGCTATGAGGCGATGTTTCTTTACACATCTGAAAGTTCTTTAAAATATTCTAATAAAAAAATCTAATAGGTACGTGAAGTCTGTTAATCCGCACTTGGCCATCGTATTGGACAGTGTCTTAACCCTTTTCATTCTGAGAAGAGACCCACACCCAGCAGTGGAACAGTGATGGGTTGATAATAATGATATCAAAGAACAGCTGGGAATGGGTAGTCAAAGCTTCTGTAACCATTTATTGCTATAAATGACTATATGATTTTAAATGATGATAAAATTCTTTGTACTTAATAATGTTAATAGATGGTAGGTTCGACCGGAGAGGTACCACCGCCATCCTCACGATCCGCTAGTACACAAAGCGATCTTATGTTTCGGTTGGAGTAATCTTTTAGACCTCCGGTGTAGTAACGCATCTGCGCCCTCAGATAGGACTTCAGTCCTGTTTGAAGTTAGATGTGTGTGTCCTTGGGTTACAGTGGTCACTCACAGGTGGCTTGAAGGCTCGTTTGCCACTCTTTTGATATAAAAGAAAAGTTACGTTCAGGCACTAACTTCAAGCTATGTCTGGCTTGTCAAGCAGTGATGCGAGGTGCTTTATTAATGAAAGTGATCGTCCTATGTCCGGTGGTACCTTGGAGCCTTCAGCCGAGGGGCTACGGATATCGAGATATCCCTCTTTACCCAGGTATTTGTGAACGGCCTCCGGTGACGTATTCCACGATTGGGCGGGGAGTACGTCGTCGTCTGATAGTGACTTGAGTAGGATTGAGTAGTTAACCTCAGATGGTCGAAGAAATACCTAGAGAGAGATGCTTCAGTTGAGTAACATCCGTATGTTCGTGATATGGAGTTTTTATAGAGTTACGCAAATAATTACCTGTAGATATTTTGAAGTTGTCGAAACGTAAATATTCAAGATATAAAAATAAATACTATTTTTAGTGCAATAAAATCTTTATGACAAGCTAAAACTCAATACAATGTATTTCTCGACGATTTATGGGTACTTAGACTGGATTTACGATCGGGAAGTCTATTTTGAATATTAAATTGCAGTCACAGCTTGTTATGCTTTAAGTTTTGAGATATTGCGATAGATTTGTCTAAGACAAAATTTATTTTATTGAGAAATTTTAACGTTGCTTACGGTTTTCAGTTGTTTAATTTCATATGTAGATTTTCCACTTACAATATCTGTTTCCTTATAGATAATATCCGCTTAAAAGTTTTCTCTGATTTTGCGATTGGTAATTTTAACACAAAATTATGCCCACCAAAATTTATATTAGTTTTAACAACTTCAAACTTACTAAGTGCTGACTTCAATTTCACTACTAGGGTTTTTCCTATTCTCCAGATTAACAAGTGCAAAATTGAAATATTTCTGTTAAAATTTGATATAAATATTTGAAATAAGTTTATAGTGCGTTTTTTTCTTAAGTTGAAATTAAGTCTGTTATCAAATTCAATATCTGTTTCCTATTATCGTGAATCGTCTAAAAATGTAAATCGACCTATTACATTAAATATGGATAACGAAGGAAACAACCGAAATTTAAAAACATAATTGGAAATACATTAACATGATAAGCCTGTATTTGAATGTCTGAATCGGGCAAATTTAAATAGTTGTTTCTAAAGAAACATAAACCTAGAATCTTAGAAACATACGGTGCGTTCTATGGAGCTAATATTGTAATCTTTTGCAAACAAAAGTCATAAGTATGTAGTACAATAAACTGCATATACTCCACAGTAATCTGCAGAGATAACATTAGAGCAAACAAGATCACGTTTTCGTTTCTGAATCTAACTAGTATAACTGTACAAAACCATAATAAGGCGAGTTCAGAACAAAAGCTTATTGGGTTTGGAATTATATTTAGAGTTATAGAAAAGCTCGCTATCATTGCTAATATCATTGGCAATACCGGCCTGGATCTGATATTGTATGCGGTGCGCACGCGGGCCGCGTCTCGACCGTTACCCGATTTCGCCGGGGTCGCGCAAATGCTACGAAATCCAGCCTTTTGCATTCAGCTTATCGCGCTGTATCGAACAATAGGTCTTGGACCACTCGAACAATAGACCCTACCAGACCATCGAAAGGGCTCGGCTAAAACAGAACTAAGCTAGATCTTGCATAGCTTTGGTAATTTCTTGAGCCTGAAGATTTTTGGAGTTCTGCAATTTGTCTAAACATTATGTTAATTTAGTGGTAAGGTGCTCACAGCTCTTGAACTCGAATAAGATCGCAGATCGGAGTTCCAACAGATGTCATCAGAGATGATTTGCTGTGTCCGATGATGATAAGGCTAAGTGTGGTATTTTCAACTTTCAATCAAAAGTATGTATTCCTAATTTTTTTGATGATTCTCGCTCTATCGTGATATATGTAAACGTGGAGGATTTCAGTATTTATTAAAAATAAGCTTGATATCATCCTTTTTTTATGTTTGTAAAGTAGCAAACGAGCATGCAGGCCACTTGATGTTAAGTGGTCACCACAGCCCATAGACACCCACATCCAACCTCAAACAAAACCGAAGTTCCGTTTGAGGTAGTATATGGATGCGTCACTACTCCTGAGGACTAATGTGAGGACTCGCCTCGCTATATGTGTGCCTGGCAACCGCACCTTTCCAACCGAAACAACATTATTGCTTCACAGCGGATTATGAGGGCGGCCGTGGTACTTCCCCAGACGAACGATTGTTCTACCACCTATATACCATCATCTTCTTAAGATATAAAATATTATCTCATTATCCTATTAAATTGCGAATACGTTCTTTAATATATCCTTATTTAATATTTTAAATAAATATAATAATGTCATCTACAAAAACAGTAAGTATATAGATATGAGCGCAGCAAAAATTCCTTTGGCCGAATTATGCTTTTACGAAAACATTCGCTAATGCGCTAATAACTCTTTAAATATCATTTAAAGAGTTTCACGAAAACAGGAATGCGCAAGACCGGTCGGTGCCTTTTGTTGATTTCAAATGAAATATCTCACATTACGACCCTGTCTTGCGTTTATAAAGTTAATCTCGAGAGGGCCGAAGACGCGACCGACTGTTTGAGATATCTCGAGTTCCGATGAACTTGAGATTAAGGTATGAGGAAACGCTGTAACATGAGGCATAAATTCGAGGAAGAAGTCCCGCGCCGGATCGTTCGAGTGTTTCTTTGCGATTGTCGCAAGTGTTTAACTACTCAGTTTCACTGTAACAGTCTATTGCATTTATTGCTCTTCATGAACTTCTACTTGACTTATTCGTTAAGTTATTAAGAAATTTATTTTCGCGTTATTGCCTATGTCTATTTACAATTTTGTTACATGACAGGAAATTTACTTATACATCTATTTAGCAACATGAAGTAATCATTATAACACCGTTATATTATCATAAATATTTTATTTTCATCACTTGCCTCTCCTTACCTACCTTTATCTTCTGTCCTTTCAAAATTATCTAACGATCCATTTTGTCATGAAATCAATCTGTGAAAATTTGAACATATCTATATTACTTTGATCATTGATACTAATCTAACTTTTGCTTCGTAAATACATACTCGTACACAGCGTATACCACTTTGACTTTTTTTCATTCTGAATTCTACTTTTCATTTTGACTCTTTACATTATGATTTTTGACATTCTGACTCTTTATATTCTGATATTTGACATTCTGATTCTTTACCTTCTAATATTTGCCATCATGCGTCTTTACATTCTGATATTTGACATTTTGACTCTTTATATTCTCACATTTTACATTCTCACGTTTTAAATTCTGACTCTTTTCGTCTTTAGGCCGCTGGTATGCCAAAACGGCGCAACGTGTACCAACTCGGTGGGCGGCTTCTCTTGCATCTGCGTGAACGGGTGGACGGGTCCGGAATGCTCGGTCAACATCGACGACTGCGCGGGCGCTGCGTGCTTCAACGGCGCCACGTGCATCGACCGCGTTGGCGCTTTCTACTGCAAGTGCACGCCTGGGAAGACTGGTAAGTCTGACGTTGGCGTCGCTACGTATTATTCTGTAGCGGCTGTTATATTATATGTCATATTGCGCATATTCGTCTAGATTGGTCACAAACATATCGAATACGCATTCTTGTAGTTCTTCTTCTTGAATTAATTATTTTTGTACTTATGAAGCATACTTATTTGTCAATATTAACAATTAACATCCCCAAAGTGAGCTGCGTGGCCTAGTGGCGACGAAACCGTTATGACACGCAGAGTTTCGGATTCGATTGCCAGACAAGCTGACATACAAAGTATGGGGTTTGTGTACTTGCCTTTATATTTATACTTGGCGACCACAATACAGGGTATCATATAGGGCTATAAATATAGAAAGTGTTATAAAAGTGACGTACTCCCAATTAGATGTAATTTTTCTATGTTTAAAACCTGCTAATCATTTTCATTTACTATTTAATTTAAATTGAGTATTATTTTTTGTTTCTGTATCAACGTGCTACTTAAAAGTGTTGATCGTTACAAATTAAATCTCGCCATTCTTTATTTTACCTTCGAAAGTTATAATTTGTTTCTTACTCCTAGGTTTACTCTGCCATTTGGATGACGCCTGTACATCCAACCCGTGCCACGCTGACGCCATCTGCGACACCAGTCCCATCAACGGTTCCTACACCTGCTCCTGCGCTTCTGGGTACAAGGGTCTCGACTGCTCCGAGGACATTGACGAGTGTGAACAGGGTAAGTATAAGAGACTACACAAAATCGAAGAACAAATCCACGGAAAATTTTTGAATAAAATTTTATTGTATTGTCATAATATATTTAAAAGGCTTCGCTATAAGATATACAAAACTAATTTGACAAGCACTAGCTTCAAGTACATATAAAAACTTCTTGATGAAACTTTTGTCTTCATTGTTAACAATAATATCAAAAGTAACAACCTCTAAAGCTCTCTTTCTATCTTTTTTTTAGACACGTGTAACAACAACCTTAATTATTTTATGTATCGATTTATGTTTATTTATCAAATTATATTTTTTATGAATTTTATATTAGATAAAATAGCAGTTTTATTAAAAAATATATTTGATTTCGCCTCTCTACCAGGGTCACCATGCGAGCACGACGGTATCTGCGTGAACACGCCGGGGTCCTTTGCCTGCAACTGCTCCGTGGGGTTCACTGGTCCTAGGTGCGAGACCAACGTCAACGAGTGCGAGAGTCATCCCTGTAGGAACGACGGCTCCTGTCTCGACGACCCTGGCACCTTCCGCTGTGTATGCATGCCCGGTAAGTAATTGTTACTATTACCAACGTGATTACTGTCCCAGTGCTGGGCATTGCTTTCTCTGGGTATATGCCAGGGCTTAGGGCATAGTCAACTATCAAAGAACTGTTTGGGAAACATTAGCAAACTTCATATAACTCTCAGAAGATGGCGAAATATGAAGCAAATAGGTTTCTTCATGAAGTTTCATTCACCTATAAAGTAAGTCAATAATTACTGATATCTAATTCGTACATAACTTCGATAAACAGAAGCGCGTGAAGTGGATTCTAACCAGGACCTTGAGTGTCAAGAGTCTAAACTTATCCCCCCAGGCTATCACAACTCCAAGACGTTTCTGTGTTAATTCAATTGCAGTAATGGCTACCCAAAAGTTGACTCACCTTGGAGTTGCAACAAAATCCACGACATTGATAGTTTCCGACACTTTCTGACACATACCTTCCTGTATAATGTTACCAATACGTATATTAACTTATATATGCTCATTCTCTTATAATTTATTGATTGATTTATTTTTGAATCGGCGATCTTGTGATATTCGACGGTTTCGAAATATTTTGTGACAGAGAAAACATTAGGTAAATCACGATACTAATTGCCGGGTACACTTATAGCGAGGCGACCATCTGAGTTCTCAGAACACCTCACCTACATATGACCTCAGATAGGCCTTCAGTCCCTTCAAAGGTTAGATGTGGCTGCCCCTGGCTTGCAATGACTTAACATCAGAAGACCTGCACGCTTGTTTGGTACTCAAAGAAAATATTGTTTTATGTTTGAAGAGTAGCAAAAGAACGTGCTGGCCACTTGGTATTAACGTCATTACTGTCACACTGCTGGGCATTGGTTTCTCTCTGTATAGGTCAGGGCTCAGGGCATAGTCGACTATCAAAGAGTTGATTGTGAAATTTACCACCACTTAAGTGGTCACTGGAGCCCAAAGACACCCATATCTAACCTCAAAAAAAACTGAAGTTCTGTCTGAGGTCGTACGTACATGCGTCACTACTCTTGAAGATTAAGATGGTCGCCTCATTATAAGTGTAATCACACGCTGTAATCTCAACAAGTATTCTACAAAACGTCAGTAAAGTTATAAGCCCAGGAAATAAATAGTAGACAGTCAAACATAGGAAGTACAGTATACGCAGTTGTCCAGAGACAATTTGTTAAGTTACAAGTAACGGTAATACGGGACCTCCTAGCTCGAGACACATTTTGCTCTTCAGATGACAGTGATTACCATCCAGATAGACGAGCGTGCGACAAGGACCATAATGCGTTTAGGGCTTGCTATAAAAATGTTGTATTGTAACAGAATTGTATAGAGTACATACGTAAAATTTATATAAAATCGCGTGGCATGAAATAATTGTCTTCTTGTGAAATTATAGCTACAACCCTTTTTATGTCCCATTGATGGGCACGGTACTATCTCCGTTTGGAGCTTGGGGCATGCTCCACCACGCTTTAATGTAGGTGGAGATACGGATTAATGGTTATTCCGTGTGCTTCCGATGTTTTCAAACCACAAGGCCTCCAACAAGGTTTAACGACTGGTATCCTATGATAAAACCGGGACCGACATCTTAACGTGTCTTTCGAAGCACTAGCAGAATTTAGCAATTAGCGGTCTTTTCAAATTATAGATGTTAAACTATAGGCATGAGAGGCAAGACAAAAATGCCGATCGATTGTGACACCGGAATAGAAACCTTTCGAAGGCGCAAGAATCTTTCATGCATCGATTCTGAAGTTACCACTTGCTATAGTCTTATAACTGCTATGTTAAACGCTGGTGCTGCAATTTGAAGGGTGGTATACTAGAGAGACGTAATGTGGAACAAGCTTTCTCCTGAGGTATTCCCAGAGCATTGTGGCATGGAGTTCTTAAAAAAAATGCTAAAAGAGCTCTCCTTCACGGCCGGCGATGCATTGGCGATTTCTCTGGCCGCAAATGTGACTCGACGATGACCATCTTCGATCAGGTGGTCCGTCTACCTTATAGCTAGGTTTAGGTATAAAGAAAAGCTACACGATTTGTTCGAAATTAATCCTTAGGAGTAGCGACGTGTCTGTTGCCTATATTAGTTAGTCTTTCAATCACTTAGGATGTATTACAATGTGGATGGTGGTGTTGACCACTTGTCACCAAGTAGACTGCGTTTCCGTTTACCGTGTAATAATCTTGCAAAAATTTAATGCAATTTGAAAAATAACTCCCGTAATAAAGGGGTTTCGTTTGAAAACAGAGACATAAAAAATATCTATTAATAAATTTGCATTTATGATACGACTTCCATATTAGTTTAGTGTAGCAAATCAATTCGATTATTTATAAAACAAGTTAATTAAAATTGTTTTTGATGTATTGTTGATTTACTTATATCCTACAGCAGTCGTTAATGCTCCCGGATCAATAAATATTGGTTCCACATTTCGTTAGAAGTACATAAAACCGTGGGTTTTTATTAAATAACATTTTATTATGTGATTTTATAATGGGAAAAATTTTAATGTCATAATTTTTTTAACATTTTTAACCAATTTAATGTATAATAATTTAATTTATCATTAAGTAGTGTATTAAATTACTTTATGTATTCCTGAGAAC
>DWKL01002038.1:0-13363 GCA_018249415.1 Phareas burnsi | reverse complement strand
GCGGAGATTGTTGGTAAGTTTATGTTGTAAAAGCTCAGGTCGTTAAATATAAAGGGATTCGCACAGCCGTAAGAGATTATAGGTTCGCTAGCGCACAATTACGCGCGCGGCTCTACACTCGGGGTTACGGCATCGACCATTGGACGTCTTTATTTCACGTTAAAAAGTTATAGTTTTCTTATTTCATTTACAGTTTGTACCGTTAAGAAGGTATTCTCATTATTTGAGATTTATTGTGGTCACAGTTTTGTTTTGGGTTAATTTTTATTTTCTATTTTTTTTCTACATTAAGACTATCGGTGTTTTATTTCATATCTAAATCTTATGCCTTCAAATATTATACTATATTCACACATATTTAAAATAATGAAATAAAGTAGGAGTCATTTAATTGAGGGTGGTTAATTTATGCGTTTGATAATTTTTGTAGTAAAATATAATTTTAAATTATGTTATCTACAATGGTAAACATTATTAGGAACTTTAGTAGTTTTTGTTACATTGTGTAAATAACAATAAATACTAAAATTTGATGACTTTGACAATTTTAGGAGGACATATTTTACCAATAACAATTTAAAGACTTGCCGAATTGTATACGCCCCATACACTTACGTGGACTGATTTTTTTAATATATCTGTCACATGTGTGAGGTGTCATCTCATTTTTTTTTAATTTTATTACTTCATTGTGTGGTAGATCATAAAGTATGTCTATGTTTTAAATTTGATCTACATAAAAAGTGCCAATACGCGTGCATAGCCCCACCGATCAACGAAGTTTAGCGATCGGTCGGGCGCGGTGGGCAGGCGGATAGGTGACCACTAGTGGCTAAATTTCATGCGCGCTTCCGTGTTTCGGAGGGCACGTAAAGCCGGCGGTCCTGGTTATTATCATTGGATAGCAGTTGTTAAATTTTGTCGGAGGCTATGTGGGCGGTTTGAAAACATTTAACACGGTTTGGCCACTAACCCGTATCTCCACCAATCCGCATTTGGATCAGCGAGGTGGAGTATACTTTGGGCCTTCCCCAGTTGTAGGGAGAGACCCGTGCCCAGCAGCGGGCCTTAAAAAGGGTTGGAGCAAACAGTACCAATTGTCTCCTAGTGAAATGGCTATGAAATATAGACAGACAAACGGACACGACAAAATTATAATGTTTTTTGCCATTTGGTTCCTGGCCTATGTTTGTAGGTCGACAGGTTCGTAGATAATTGCGAATTTTCCTATGCATCCTAAGCAGTTGGTGGTCATAGTAATTAATTTCCAGTGTGGTTAACTTCGATAGACGTTTCGTGCCACTATGTGACATTGTTAACAACATGCACTGGATGAAGTAGAAAACTCCAGGACTCTACCAACTCATTACGAGATATCCGTGTAGTGATATAAATGTTGTAATTTAAATATTTGAAATATTAAATATGCGGTTATATGCGCGTAATAATGAGTTTAACGCATGAATATAATGTGTCCAGCTTAATTAAAATCTGTTCAATTGTTATATATAAAAAGAGTTGTATGTTATGGAGTATGTTTTGCCGTTTCTTCTGCATAACAAACGTACCTTACGAAGCACACACACACGGACGAAATATAACCATAGAAATATTACTATACCGACACGGTCTCAAATTATGTCGTAATTGTAAATTATTATAGTTGTGTAATAAATAATTTCATTTCATTAAATTTTACATGTCCAACTACAGGATGTGTATGGGTTGCAGGCAACCGTATATTATGCAGCATTACCAAACTACGCCCAAATGGTGCAGCGGCGTGCGACTTGCCTGAATTGAATTTTTAAGACTATATAATATTTAAAAGACTATAAATTTTATATCACCCTATATCTGGATGGTACAAATTGTCTTAGTGGTTTTACCGGCTTCCAATAAAAATTTAAACTCACACAGGAATATTTACTGTGACAGAATTTGCAATTGCTTTATTACGTATAATTAAATTTGCATTGAACATTAGTGCCGTTATTGATGTTTAGTTGTCGTGCTGATTTATTTCTTAGCCAGGTGCTCGAGAAAGCCATTATGTGCCTATGCACAAGCGACTACGTAATTAGAATTCAATTAGAGTGTTAAAAAATAAAATCGCGTAAAAACTCTTTGAACGTTGACGCGGTCGTTTAGCGTTAGGTTCACGGTGTATTTGAATTCTGCTCTAATATGACTTCTGACAAATCGAGAAAAATAACGTTTAAGCAAAGCACTTTGTGGAGCAGCTGTAGCTTTAATTTTCGTATGCTAGCAGGTTCTTTCTAAGGTGTCTCATGAGTTCGCTGTACAGCTGAATGCGATACATACACGGTACACTGTGAGTTATTATTAAGAGACTATAGGACCTTATTTTTTACAGCATAGAAGTAGCAAACGGGTAAGCAGTCGTTCTAATAGTAATTACTGCTTCCTATGGACATTTGTCATTAAGTGTACGTCGGCTATTCAATAAGACTACTGTCAGAAGACCTTAAGTGTGCATGTCTCTCCTTACCACATTCCCCAAAATAGATCACAACAGTCTTTAGGCAGAAATAGAGGTAACAGGGGTGCCTGCGAAATTGAATTGTAAAGAACCCATATTGAGTAGTTATATTCTCTTTATTTATTTATTATTACGTATTTAAGAGTTAGGGGCCCGTTTTTTACTCTAGCTATGTTTTTTATTCTAGCTATGTAATTTCTCTCATATAATTTATATCTCAAGTATTAAATTGCCATTTTTTATAATAAATATATTCTTTCCGTGATTGATTCTATATACTCAAAATTTTATGAACATTGAAATGGTAGTATGCATATTCTCTCCATTCTAATACGGTTAAAATGTAATTAAGGTGTCTCATTACATTTAAACTTGTATTGCTATATTCTTGAATATTTTTAATAATGTTGTAATTCGATAATATTGCATGAATATGTATAGAAGACACCGAATAACGGAAAAGTTCAGTTGCAAATGTATGGGCGGTAACGCCGAGAGAAGCTCCGTCGGCGACGCGGTGCCTCACGCGCTGTTACCTGCGGCTCTCGGTCGTGAGTGCGCTTTGCATATTCTTTCCAATCTAATACTGTTAACATGTAGCTGAGATGTGTCTTTACATTGAAATCTGTGTTGCACTAATATTACGATTTTTGATATTGTTGTAAATTAAAATTACTGTATGAATGAGTATAGAAGATATAGAATAACGGAAAAATTTAGTCACTAATGTATGGGCGGTAACGCTGAGAGAAGCTCCATCGGCGTTGCGAAGCCTAACGCTCTGTTACTTGCGGCTTTCGGTCGTGAGTGCGCTTTGCATATTCTTTGCACTATAATGCTGTTAAACTGTAGCTGAGGTGAGACTTTGCATTGAAATCTGTGTTGCATTAAAGTTACGACTTTAAAAATATTGTAAATTAATAGTACTGTATGAATATGTGTAGAAGACACCAAATAACGGAAAAGTTCAGCCGCCAACGTATGGGTGGTAATACCGAGAGTTGCTTCGTCGGCGACGAGGATCCTAACACGTTCTTACCTGCGGCTCTCGATCGTGAGTCACACTCATTGTCTACTACACTCTAATATTAAGTATAAGTAAGGTGGGTCTTTATATTTAAAAAAAGCGCGATCTGTAGACGAATCATAATCAAAATATTATAAGATGAATATTAATGCAATACTTAATATTCATATTATTAATATTTTGAATATGATTCGTCTAAAGATCGCACTTTTTTATTTACATGTATTTTTTTTATAGTAGTTTTTCATTAAAAAGGATTAAGAAAACTATCAGGAACATATTACTAAATCCGATTTTTTGCCGGAATTATTGCCTTGTCTTGTTTACAATCATGTCAATAAAAATATAGATTTTAATGTGTACAGTCTTACATATATTTGTTCAGAAAATGTTGGACATGGAACGCTGCATATTGTCAAAATGACTAAGGAAAATATATTATGTATTTGAAAATGTAATAAAATATTTACTGTATATATTTATTATTTACTCTATATATTCGTTTTCCTGCGTATTATTAATTGAAATAACAAAATATGTTTCTTAAACCACTCATCTTATCTTTATTTTGACGGACTATAATAAAAATGTGTTAAACTATTAAAATGCGGAAGGAGCCGCGAGCGAAAGCTCGTGCAAGAATACGAGCTTAATGCGTGCACTAGACTCGAGTGAAATGGATGCCCGCTTATGACGTTAACGGCGAACCCACCGAGCTTTCCCACGTTACATCCCGCTTCCGTGTCTTAGTGTTAAAAGTTTACAGTACTTGTGATTTTTGGTAACAACTTGTAGGGCTAAAAAATATCAAAATTTATGATACCGTTTAAACGAAGCATCGTTATAACGTAACATAAAATAAACGTAATATAACGTAACGTAACATAAATATTAAAGGTTGCGCATAGCCCGGCAGTTTGTGGAGATCAGATCGACCGGTCAGGAGTTGGATGGGTGACCGCTAATAGTTCTCGAGCTTCGAAGCGCTCGTTTATGAGTCGGGCCCGGTTGTTGCCTTTAGATAGTTTTCGTTAAACCTTGTCAAAGACCTTATGGGCGGTTTGCCCACTCAGGCGTATCTTTCTACACGAATTGGAGCAGCGTGGTGGATACATTCCAGGCCTCCCAAGTTGTAGGGGGAAACCCGTGCCCAAGTGTGATCATAAAATATGTTGCAGCCAACAGAAAACTTATCCTAGCTGTATAAACTATCTTAGATAAGGTGTCATAAAACTCTATGAAAATCACAACCGCAAATTAAAATAATGCTGAGACTTTTAAACTGATGGATGCATGGTTGCGTTAATTTTGTGTAGCGCTCACGCGAGGTGTTGAGAGTATTGTTCACTGACAATAGGCGTATGGTGCTGCGGGATAAAGGTGCAGCGTCCGAGCTAGCGTGTGCTTAGCATCCCACTCTTCTATTACGAATTTACTAAGGTGGCAGAACTATATTCCAGGGAGGTACCGCTGCCATCCTTACTAACCGTCGTAAAGCAACTATTATGTTTCGATCGGACAGGTGTGGTTGCTGAGTATATTTACAGCGAGGCTACCATCTGAGTCCTCAGGAGTAGTAACGCATCTACGTACCTCGAATAGGACTTCAGTTCTGTTTGAGGTTGGTTTCGGATGTCAATGGAATGCAGTGACTTCTTAACATCTGGTAGTTTGCATGCTAGTTTATGACTTTTCTAGTCTAAAAAAGGTGGTAAAACTCATTGTGGTTTGACCGCGGCGGTCATCATCATCAACCCATTAAAGTTCCACTGCTGGGCACAGGTCTCCTCTCAGGATGAAAAAGGCTAAGCCGTAGTCCACCACGCTGGCCAAGTGAGGATTGGTAGACTTCACACACGTTCGAAAACTTTACAAAGAACTCTCAGATGTGTAAGTTACCTCACGATGTTTTCCTTCACCGTTAAAGCAAGTGATAATTAATTTCTAATACGCACATAACTTCCAAAAATGAGAGGTGCATCCAGGGTTCTATCCCCGGACAGTGTGAGAGGCCGGAATCTTAACCACTAGGCTATCACTGCTCGGCGGTACCACACCTATTTCTAGTATATAGAGGTATAGTCTTGCTGTATTTTCTTTAAACGGCGTGATGATGCAGATTACATTATCCGGGCGATCTATCTTAGCCTTCAAGAGTAGCAATGGATTCGTTTGACTTCACGGAGATAGGTAGGTTTTCTCTTCTGCCACACTTCAAACCAGAACACAACAACGTTTGATACTGATGTTATGAGAAAGAAAAAGGAGTGCCCGAGCCCGCAGAGTGGAAGTGGTGGAGAGCCTAAAGTCGAAATATGAAAGGTTCTACAACCTTTACCTGCCGGAGTCGAGCCACAGTTTCTACTACCTTTTGATAAATGATTCCATAACGTTCACTACTTATATTTCACGGATAGTAGTCATTAAGTTTTCTATAGCATTAAGGAGACCCTAGTAATATTTAATGCATAATGATTTGCAATGAAATCTATTGAAACTACTTTCAATGAGTTCATTGCTTGGCTCCGGTTTTATTTTTCAAAACGCTAACGTGTGTTTAAGCTATTGTTCTCTGATAATGAACCGACGCGGCTGTGGGCTTCAAAATGTCATCACTCTTTGTCTAGTTCCACTGTCTATTAATTGCTTAAAATATCACAATATAAATATAAATATCCACCTGTATTTCCATCTTAATAATATAAATGCGGAAGCAACTTTGTGGATTGCGACAAAATTTGGCAAGAAGATTTGGCTAGAAGAGCTCGCGTAGTGAAAAAGGACGCGGCTACATTTTGTTCCAATAAAAGTCGAAGTTACTTTGCATTTGTAATATTATTATGGATACAAATTTGTATTTAATTACGTCAATAGATCAGATAGGTGCGTATACTCGTGAGCTTCATGCACATGAGCTCACACAAAAGTAGTTAGAAGTGTGATGAGCTAATGAGCACGTGAGAGTGTCAGCAAATGTTCCCGTCTCTTAAAAGCAATGCGAACGATTCGAGGGTATAGCTGATTTATTATATTTACTATAATGTATAGTTGTACAGTTAACAGGTGGACAAACTACACTTCAACCAGAGGGGTAACACCGCCGTCCTCACAATACTACGCGAAACAATACTTTGGTTTCTTCTCTCTCTCTCCCTGGTTCTTGGAAATTAGGATACTAATATGTAGACCACAATATAACTTTAAACTTTAGTAAGTCTACATTAAAGTAGGAAAAATGCAGCATCTGTTATTTATGTATGAAATTCTATCCTATTAATGTCGATAAGCATGTCAAAGCGCTCATGGCACGGTTGCGTAAATTTTTCACAGCGCTAACGCGAGGTGTTGAGGCCATTGTTCGCTAACAATGAGCTTGCTGCGGACTCAATAGGCCCCCAGAGTCTGAGCTGGCTCTAATGTCCAGCCTTGGTTGCTTCCTATGATTTGTTACTAATAAAACAACATGAGTAAACGTAAACTAAACGTAATGTAAAAGTGAAGTGAAGATAAGCAGTGACAGCCTAGCGGTGTGAATTTGGATCTTCACCTCCAGAGGTCAAATTTATGTGCAAATGAGGAATTGGTGGTAAAACAAAGGGGTCAAACCCATCGTCTGATCCCAGAGGCTCTACCGCCACACCTTCTGACTCATAATAATAACGTAGAAATATTAACACGAGGCTTTACAACTTAGTCCTAAGGAGTAGTAAAGTATCTGTGGCTAATATCATGGAAAATTCAATCCAATTTCCCTTGTTGATAATAATAAAATGTACTTCACTTTTTATAAAATCCAAACAGGACTGTAGTCCTATCTGAGATCGTACGTAGATGCATTACTGCTCCTGAGGTCTACGATGGCCTCGCTTGTAAGTGTATTCTACAATCATACTTCTCCAATCAAGACACGACGGATTGTAAGGGCCACAGTAGTACCTCACCGGTGGAAGGAAAGCTCTACCACCGATTGAAATTATAACGTTATTAGCTTAATTAGATTGTTTTAACAATTGGTGGATTGGCTCTAAATCAACGTAAACTTACTTGGCCTATTGAACGCAGCTGCAGCTCATTATTACGTACGAAACAATGGCTTTACTAACACCCACAATAGCTTCTGTTGACGCTATAGAGCATTCAATACTCTTCGTCTAGCTCTTCGAGTTTTTGTTTCGCCAACGAAGAAGAATGCACAACAGAGCTAGGACGTTAATGGGCTTTCAAGACAACAGTCATTATCGTTAAAGCTGGTCGCGGTGTGAAACTTTCAATAGCAACTGTACTGAGGTATTATCAAACCGAAGTAATGAGGTTTTACACATACACCTACCGAGACTAGATTCTAGAGCTAGGTCAGGCGCTGCCGGCCTTTTGAGATACGCAGCCATTGTCGAGCCATTGTCAGCTGAACAATGGCCATTTCAACACCTCGCAATAGCTGCAAGTCTGCAAAATAAAAACTGTGTACGTATTTACGATTATAACCTCTGAGATTATTTGCTGATTGAGACTTTCTAGATGCTACCTTTATTTTTTTGTCGTTGACTACGCGTGGCGCAGCGGTTACCGTATTGGTCTGACACGCAGAGGATTTCGGATTCGATTTCAGGCAAGGCAGTCATCTAAATGATGAAATTAGATTTCTGTTCTGGGTCTGGATGTTTGTGTACTCGTCTTGTATGTATCTAGACATCCAGGACACAGAATTCTAGTGTGGTGCGATGTTTAGAAGCCGTTTTCTTATGCATATCTACCTGCGCGTCGTTACTATAATTGTGAGATTTTAAATTAATTTTGATTATTTACTGTGACCGTTTTCTAGAAACTCGCGGAAAAGTCATTTGCAAGTTGGAATGGATAAATATGTTTCTTTAGTATATCGTATTTATGTAATACCTCTCAAAAATTAAGGAACGCGTTTTATTCCGATTCCGCTTTCGCTAAACGTAAACAAAACGAAACGCCCTTTATTTTATTTTTTAAAGTAATATATGAAAAAAAAATTTAAATAAATCAATAAAATTTTATTTTTATTGAAAATAATAAATTAAATTTTACTTCCATTTAAATATAATTTCGTAGTCTTGTATTACCATCAAAATCTAAGCTATATTCAAAATTTCTCCAGCTCATTGTAAAGTTAGTTCATAAAAACGTGATAAAAATATTATACCTTGTACTTTACGTCTATCAGACGGCGTTATAAGATTAAACGTCTTGAGACGGTTGACTTAAGATGCTCGTTTATTTGATCCGTTAGAATAGAATCGGGTGAAGTATGAATTATATTTGCAGTATCTTAGGATAACTTACTTCCAGATATCGCTGGTTTATAACTAGCTTATGAAATATTAAAAAAAGGAATACTAAAAAAGGGGAAGTGTTTGTCTGTAATATAAATGTATTTTTCTATGTAAATCTTTACAAGATAAAAACATAAAAAACCTATTTAAAAAATGTTTGTTTGTCTGTTTGTACGGGCTCATTTTCTTAACCGCTGGACTAAATTCGAAAGGAAATTTCAAACAAATGTAGGCTTAGACAGATGACCTTATAACAAATGAAATGAGTCAATTTTAATACCGGAAGTATATAGAGTACCTACTTATAAATTAAGTCGTGCAAGGAGGGTGCGTGCAAAGCCGGGGGGTGAACCTTGTAAACAATTTAATTGGCACCAACTTATATAAGTGTCAGGTCGCAAGACGAACTTGGAAGCGAGCCACACAATAGGGTTTCTCTGATCCTTTGACTTATATAAATCATACATTTTATCTTGATAATAACTTTTCATTTAAGTTACGAATTATACTGTGCTGTTTAAAAGATGAATAGAGAAAATTCTTTTAGGAAGGAAGGAATAGAGATTTCTTTTTAGGAAGGTGAATAATGTTACTAAAATTTGTTTTAATAGCATTTTATTTTTCATTCATTCATTCATCATCAACCCAATAATGTCCCAGTGCAGGATACGGGTCTCCTCTCAGACCTCATTTATATTGTTTATTATTGTTGTTCAAATATAAAGTTAAAAGTGCTCGAACTTTTCGTGCTACGTGCTTCGTTTGCTACTTTAAAAATATAAAAAAGAGTAACGTTAATATTGGATATTTTATTTAATATCCAATAAATAGTTGTCTTGAAGCAGTGATAGCTTAGTGGTCAGATTCCAGTCTCCCACACTGAGAGTCCAGGGTTCGAATCCTGCACGCACCTGATCTGATCTGATTTTCGAAGTTATATACGTATATAAATCAATTATCATTAGCTTTAACAATGAAGGAAAATATCGTGGTACAACCTACACATCTGAGAGTTCTCTGTAAGTTCTCGCAGCCCATGGACACCAACATCCAACCCCAAACAAAACCGAAGTTCCGTTTGAGGTTGTATATGGATGCGTCACTACTTCTGAGGACTATGATGGTCGCCTCGTTATGTATGAATGGCAACCGCATCTCTCCAACCGAAACACAACAACTGCTTAACGGCGGGTTATGAGGGCGGCATTGGTACTTCCCCAGACGAACGTTTGTTCTACCACCTGTTCATAAAACATAATGATACACCTGATAAACATAACATTGATGTGAAATAGACAAAATCCTGTTAATGATAATCTGCTAGACGATGTCACGACACGGGAAATTAATTAATCAGATATGAATACAGTGTAATGAGTAAGGTTAATTAGTTAACGATCTAACGAGATTATGTCAGCTTTGTGTTCTACACAGCCTTTGTAAATTCCGTTGAATATTTTACATATCAAATAATTTTGTGTGATCCACAGTGAACACATATACGTCATAAACATTTTAATAACACAGACATATCAAACGAGTGTGCAGTCCAACTGATAGTAAGAGGTCTCTGACGCGCTTGGCCATCTGTTACCGACCCCAAGTAAGATTAAAGTCCAGCCTGAAGTTGGCCATAGATTCGCCACTACCTCTACGGACTTAGTTAGAACACCCCGTGTGTCTCTTTCTTACACACGCCTTTCAAACCAGAACATACCAGCGTTTAACATTGCAATTACAAGGCAGAAATGTGTACTTTTGTGTGAAAAGAGTAGCAAAGGCGCGTGGTGTTTTAAGCCACCTGGTGTTAAGTCGCCACTGCAGTCCATGGACACTTATATCTACTCTCAAACAGGACTAAAATTCTATCTGAGGTCGTATATAGATGCGTTACTACTCCCGTGGGCTAAGATGATCGCCTGGCTCACAATCACACCTCTCAGGCAGAAATCAACGTATAAAAAATACGGTTAGTATAAAATTTGGTGGGGAATTGCATTACAATGCTTTGTATTATCATCATTTTTATCCACCCCCTTAATGCCCTACTGCTGGGCACGGGTATCCTCTCACAATGAAAAACAGTGCGGATTGTTAGACTTCACACCTTACAAAGAACTTACAGATGTATTCCTTCGCCGTTAGAGCAAGTGATCTTTAATTTGCAATACGCACATAACTTCAAAAAATTAGAGGTGCGTGCGGAATTCGAACTCAGCCTGAGAGGCCGGAATCTTAACCACTAACCTAACTAACCATCGAACATTAAATCGTTTATCTTATATCAATGCTTTACATACGTCCAGCCATAGGCCTGTGCCTGTAAAGATTTACTCAGGGGTGTGTTTTACCTAGCCAAGTATATAATCAAAACATGTATCTTTCCTGAAAACTTTTGTTATACTTAGTTATTGTAATAATTTTACAGAGATTTCTCTCAGTGTGTCCCTTAGCCAGTCCCTTAATCTCAGGCCAAGGTGGCTCTGTTTGCCAATAGAAAAATTACAGTACCCAACCTTACACCAACATATAAATAAGACAGTTACCATAAAAGTTTCTGCTCACTTACCTAAGTGATCCCACAGACGAGTAAATTCTATCTTCGAGGACGCGAAAATGTAGCGACAAAATGTAACGTGAAATGGAAAGAAAAATAATACTTCGACCCAAAAATGCGATCCCTTCTATCATATTTCCTACGACAGTCAAGTAAAACTATAGAGGAGATAAGGACATACGGCTCCCACCTGCGTCATGCTATTTTTCCTGAAATGTATTTAAATAATTCGATACGTGGTAGAACTATAGTTCGACCGGGGAGGTTCCACCGTCGCCCTCGTAATCCATTATATGCCGATTCTTGTGTTTCGGTTGGAGAACTGCGGTTGTCGGGTACATTTACAGGGAGACGACCATCTTGATACTCAGGAGTAACGGATTTACGCACGATCCTGAGGACTTCGTCCAAATCCTATCTGAATGGCACTTCAATTCTGTTCGAGGTTAGATGTGGATGTCACTAAGCTGCAGTGACCATTAACATCACATGACTTGCAGGGTCATTTGCTATAGTTAGCACATAAAATAAATCTATCTATCAAATCCATTCACGAATTCAAGATGTCAGCCATCAACTTTGTTCTTCATAAGATGATCCGAGACTACTTAACAACAACAAAGCTAAGTGTGCAAAATATGTCATTTTACTTAATTTTATATGAAATCCTTATTAACCTAACAAAGTTCTCATGTAAGGGATTCATCATTTTTACGAGAATAAAGTTTCTTAAAACCTAATATTGTACGTAGTGCACGGTATGGGAACGCTCCGCAATAACATTAGAGAGGGCGGGCGTAATTTATACCGAACTTTTTAAATTTCCTCAAGTAATAACATATCTTATAGTCTGATATACTTCATATTATATATGGTTTATGTATGCATAGTGAAAGATATTTTAATTTAAAAAAAAATACTTTAAGGATCTTACTTTATTCACTAAAGTCTCGAGTTAGTGGAGCTTGCTGTATCTTTTAATAGTTACAACCGTTTTAAATGCCCCAATGCTGGACACGGGTATCTCCACACAATTGGAGTAATACCTGGAGTATACTTCACCACGCTGTTCCATTGCGCATACATACAGATTAGTAGACAGCCAGAGTCAGTGACCGCTCATAACGCCTCCGACAAGGTTTAATGACTGCTGTACAATGATAACAACAGGAACCGACGGTTTAAAATGTATTATCATCGGCCGCATCGGTTACCATACGAGTCTGACTCGATTCCCGGTCAAGCAGACATTTAAATTATGAACTTAGATTTCTGTTCTGGGTCTGGGTGTTAGTGTACTCGTCTTGTATGTGTCCATGGCACCCAGGACATAATAAATGTAGAACTATAAGTTTAGAAAGCGTTTGTTGTTATTTATAGATTAAATTCCGTAAATATTATAACTGTTTACGAACGTACAATATACATTTTATGTTATCGCTCAATAAAATGTTTATATTGTATGTTATCACGTCTAGTCGTCTGTGTGTCAGGCGCAGATTGAGATGTATGTACTTACACAGAGTGTTTCCGAACTATCCGGTTGCCACGCGCGTGTATTGTCGTCATGATATCGATAAAGATGGTATCCCAATTTATTGGCAGTATGGCGGACCCGATATTCATTCGTCTACAACGGTCGCGTTATTGGTAATATTGTAATGATATAAAACTCTGTAATAAATGTTATAAATATTTGTACTCACGATTCGTTTAGATTTGTCTTATAATTTTTTTTTATTTTTACTTTAATTTAGTTTTTGGCAATTGTGTAGTTTTAAGTATGTAAATAATTAGACAGTAATAAATTATTTAAAAGATTTTTTTTTCATATCCATACTCTTTTTTTCATACTAGTCCGTGTTAAAATTATAAGGTACTGTATGTACATATATGATAAATTGTTTTAAGCTTTCACGATTTGTATTCATATTTTTATACTGTAAACGGGACTTAATCGCGTAATATTTTAA